>WYDI02022037.1:0-12086 GCA_009867235.2 Psittacus erithacus | reverse complement strand
GACATGGTTTCGTGTGAGGTGTACCTGCCCATGGCCGGGGGGTTGGAACTAGATGATCTTAAGGTCCTTTCCAGCCCTAACTGTTCTGTGATTATATGATTCCCTTTCCCTACTTTGTCTTGTCTTTTCTGCTCTTTGGCTTTCTTCCTTCTCCTTTTCCTTTTCCTGCAATCTCGCCACTGTGGGTGCATTTCGCAAGTACTGTTCAGAAGTCTCACAAGATACTGTGGAAGTTGGCTAGTTTGCTCCATTCCTACACAACTATTTTGGTGGGTGACATCACCTGAAAGCAACCCAAAATCTAGCACCACTACTGGTGCTTCTTACTGAGCCAAATGACAGCAAAGGTTTTGTTTTGATTTTGCTAATGAGCCAAGTGACACATCATATGTTCTATATTCAGCTCCAATGGACTGATGTCATGAGTACTTCAATAAGCCAGCTTCAACACTTATGTGAGTTTGACCTTATATAATAAGAGTAAAATGTGATTTGGGCAGTGTAAGTTTGTGAGCACCTAATTTGAAGGATGAAAAGATTTTTTTCCCAGCACTGGCCGAACTGTTCTGCTCTGAGAACAAAGCCAGTTTAAGACCTTCAAGAGAAAGAGAACAGGGAAAAAAAAAAAAAGAAAGGAGAGAGAAAGAACAAAGAAACAAGAAAAAAAAAAGGAAAGTATAAAAAAGAAAAAAATAATTAAGAAAGGAGAAAAAAAAAGCCACTCAAAATCTCTCTAGTCATTTTGGAAATTGTGGGCCATTGCCTGCAAATTATACTTCCTGAAACAGAAATGCAGTACTGTCCATCCAGCCTGTCAACTGCTACAGGCTTTCCAGAAACACCACTCTCTAAAGTTGTCAACAGTGTGTTTTACAAAGATATACAGTTAGCAAGGAAGCAGGTAACACAGAGATAGCCTTTATTCAGTGCAAGAGGCACGCACAGCCCTTCTGTAAATTGTTAGACACTTACAGCTGTTCATCAGCAAACCAAATTGTTAGTAATGAAACCATGGAAGAACAGGGCATTACAAGTTTCCAGACCAAGCCTGCAAAAGACATTGTAAGACTGCAGCATGGAAAGTAAGGCCTTTGGAGACATCTACTCATACAAACAATCACTGGACTACACAAACTTTAGAAGTAAATTATTGGAGTTGGAAGAATAAAAAAGACACTCCAATTTCAGGGCTTCCCTACCATAATTCTGGCATTAGAGGTTTAGTCTTTAACATCATCACCATATGTTAGGCTGTCTCACATCTTGCTTGTTAAAATATAACCTATTATTTTTATATTTGTTGAATAAACAGTAGCCAGGAAATACTTTTAAACTTCTATTACTCACACAGTATTTCCTTCTTCTCAGATATTTAGGAGACTTGTTCTTAAACAAGCAGAGAAAGGTTCTTCTGTTCATATTTTGTCTGTTCTGAGTAATGCATGCTTTATTGATTTCTCTTTCTGACATCTGGGACAGAGGAGTTGAATTCTGCATTGAGTAACTGATGAGTGCACTTTGGCCTGGAAGTGTTCAGGCTACTGATTCAGTGAATATATTCAGGCTATGGAGATCAGAGAGTCCCTAGCTTCAAATGCTCAGTTTAAAAAAAAAAAATGAATAAACCCTCATATTTTTACAAAACCTGCTTACAGCAATATTATTTTTATTGGATTTAAAGACATCTTGCATTTTTAGAAAATAGACAAAAATCTAAACCAGAAGCCTTCTTTAAAATTAGATATATACACAATCAATGACACCATCATCCCTGCCTATCTGCTGATCACATGCTATGTTAATCTAATATTTCAGTATTTTTACTCAATAAATAAATCTTAGAGATTTTCAGCCTGATACCAATCCTAATTATTAATCAAACTTGCTTTCCCCATGGCAAAAAACTGCCTACCTGTAGGCTGTTAACTAGGTTTTCCAAAGTCAATTAAACAACCCCTATTACTCAGAATATGTTTTGTGCTACAAGTGCAATGTTAACTGGCACACAATAAAGAGCATTTGCAGAAATTGGGCAGATTTCTTTTATCATATAGATTTTTTTCCTGTCTGTATTTTAAAGAAAATAGTTCACAAGGTCATACTGGCCAAGCATTGCAGGAATCTATAGAGATCCAGGGGCTTGTGTTTCCTCAAGTACATTTTGTTTTTAAACTTGAAGCTCTCTTTCTCTGCACTTTTCAGTGTTGATATAAGCAGTGCAAAGGTATTAACTTTTCTGGTTTTTATCTAGAGGATCTTTGCACAATGACTATTTTTCCACAAAAAAAACCCCAACAACCCAAAATCAACAAACAAAACCCACCAGCAGGCTGGTCAGCTGGTGTGGAACAGTATAATAAATATCCAAATTTACAAAATCATGTCTGTAATTTACATGCAGCCTTAGCTTTTCAGATCTCTAGCACTGCCTCCATCAGTACAACTCAAAAAGAAAACATGCACATCTATGAAAAACATTCATTTGCCTTTAGAAGTAATCAGTCCTGTTGAGATTAATGAGCTCATGAGCACGGCATCCATTACAGGCCTATAGTCTCTGTTAAATTCCATTGAGATTAAATGTAACACAGGGGCATTTCTGCTTTCCAACTCTACCCAGTAATAAAAACAGCTCCCCTCCCGTCTCCTCTGTGTAGGTAATTGCGGTAATTAGTGCCTTGTTCTGCAACCATCCTCAGCATCTCAAAAAGGATGGGAAGTTGTTGGTGACCATCAGGAAAGAGTCACCAGTATCTGCTTCTGGTTTTTATTGTGGCTGTGGACAGATTACTACAGGACTGACAATAGTATGCAATAGAAAGCCTTCTAAAGAACAGTGCAATCATAAAAATGCACAAAAGATTATATTAACAAATCAGAATGAATAGGCTCTTGCCATACAAATCATGCTTATGCTGAAAGAACATGTTCTTTTACAATAAATTGGTGATGATTTATTATTTTATGAGAGCAACTGAATAGGGATTACAATAGTGGAATCAATGACAAAAACTGTTCAGTTCAGATATTTATGGTTTGGCTTTTTTTAATCAGCAGTGGAATAACATATCCCTGGGTTTTTAAGTCTGGTGCCAGAAGAGCTCTTGAAATCTCCAATTGATCACATTACATGAGATGACAATAAAGATTGTGAATGATGTTTTCAAGAAGCAACCATGGATACATTATTGAGAAAGTGGACATTCGGTTAGCTTTGCTGAAAGGTTGCAGAAAGAGAGAAATGACCAGTTCTCCTTCAGGATTTTGGTGGATAGACCATGTATATATCATATAGGCACCTTAAACAAGCTACCCAAAAGCAGTTGCTGTTATTCCTATCTATACTGTATTTTAGAAACATCTATTAAAAGTGGCGTCCCTCAGGGATCTACGTTGAAGTCAGTCTTATTCAACATCTTTGTCGGTGACATGGACAGTGGGATTGAGTGCACCCTCAGCAAGTTTGCCGATGACATCAAGCTGTGTGGTTGTGTGGATATGCTGGAGGGAAGGAATGCCATCCAGAGGGGCCTTGACACGCTTGTGAGGTGGGCTGATGCCAACCTTATGAAGTTTAACCAAGCCAAGTGCAAGGTCTTACACCTGAGTTGGGGCAATCCCTGGCACAGCCTTGTGTGACATGATGTAGTGTGAGGTGTCCCTGCCCATGAAAAGGGAGTTGGAACTAGATGATCTTAAGGTCCTTTCCAACCTTAACTGTCCTATGATACTATGATTTTTGGAATGCAAAGAAGGCAAATAATGGGTGTACCACATAAGCTTTGCTCCTAAGTGTAGTGAGCTGAACTTCCTCAGCTTTCGGTCATCAAAATGATTTCAAAAAACATGCTACTTCATGTGTTTCAAGTTAAGCAACATACATGTGGCTCAGAATTCACCCAAATAACATTTTCCTCTTAATGTAATGAATAAACATGTTCTAATACATTACAATATGCAAACAAACCAACTGATGTAATAGAATTTTGTTATAGTGCTAGTGAGGCTACTGAACCATTAGAAATGTGAGGAAAATGGATCTGTGAAAAAGTCAATGCTATTTCGCTTAGAAAATAGGGGAAGAATGACTGTATATGTTGGTCTAAAGGCTGACTTCAACAGAGGCTGGTAATGAATGCTTCTGGGAACACCAAAACCCTGGTAAGTATGAAGTGCCCCTTTCACTGGGACATGGTGCTAAATTCCCGCTATCTGTTTCAGGACCTTTATGAGCCAAAACCTTATCTGGACCATTATGTTTAATTGCCATTGATGGATATCTTTCAAGAGTATATCTAATCTTTTTTTGAATACATTGTTAGTTTTGACATTCACTGAACCTTTTGGAATTTAGCTCCACAATTTTAAAAACTATTTCATGCTCTTAGTGTGCATGTCCAAAGGATTTAATGCATTTATAAGGTGTATAAATGTCGTGTGTGTTGCTTAACGTGCTACAAAGCTTGGCAACAGCTGAATGCAGATAAAGCAAATGTATCTTGTGTAGTGCTAGTAAAGTTAGATCCTTGTAATCTAAAAAAGTGCCTGCAGTTTCCTTCTTGTGAGACTGTGATGAGCTTTAGGAGAATCAGCCTGATGAGCAATTTCAGTACATAGTTCAAGGAAGGGTTTCAGTTACTGCAGCTTTGGCATGGTCAGGACTAACAAGCTGAGAAAGCAGTATTTTAAAATGTATTTTAGATGACCTTTTATTTTTAAATTTTCCAATTTTTAAAATTGTTTGTACATTTTGGAATATGTTTATGGCCAATTGATCTACAGCTTTTTTTATCTTTCCACCTCCAGAGTTTCAAAAGCTTTGTGGGGGGAAGCAAAGGTCTAAAATTTGGCTACCACAATCTTTCCCTCTGCCACTGACACGTAAGGGGTGATCTGGTTAGCATCATTTCTAACCTGTTTGAGCACTGAGGACAAAAAACAGCTGGGTTACCGTAAGAGGCTTTTGGCTGGAGTCCAGTAATAGTTTCATGGCTTTACCTACTTCATAGACCATGATGAATGAATAGCCACAATAATTTTAACCTTCCGCCTCAGTGAGTTCAATTGTTCAGCTGGAGCATGCTACAAAAAACTTTGTTCACACTAAATATTGGATGATACTCAAAAGCTGGTCTTGTTTTCTCCTCATTAGAAAACATAGACAACCACTGAGTGTACATAAAGGAAAAAGCTGTGATAGTTGCACAGTGCTTAGCTGTGATCACTGATTCCTAATACAGATAGACAGAAGGATCAAACTGAAAATTAGTGCTTTTCTGAATGACCATGCACAGTAGCTCTATCTACACTAAGAAATTAAAAAGCACCAGGGAGTGTTCCCTGTCACTGGATCTTGAATCTGTGCTTCCTCAATTGTCCGGGCACTGTTTTGGCTTAGGCCAATTAGCAACCTTGTGAGTAATTCCTGGGCATAGTTTGTCAGCTAGCAAGCACCAGAAACTCCTAATATCAGTCTAGATGTATCTATCATATTTGACAGGGTAGGACTATTTAATACATGAAACACGTGGTTACTCTGTGCCTCAGTATCAGAGAGAAATCAAAGGTGAATTCAATTATCCAACACAGATAGAGCTTTCTCATGGCAGCTTGTGACCTGTACTTATTCAGAGCTCCCCTTCAGGCTAATAATGCCTTTAGAAAAAAAAAAAATCTGAAGGAATTGGGTATTTTTTGTTTGAGTGCTGGAGAGTGATTTGGCTCACTCTGAAGCTGGCACTCGGTGCCTGGTTGATCAGCTAGTTAGCACCTGACTGTATTGATTAGATCTTCACTGACTACAGTGAGCGCATAAACAGATTTACTTTTAGGTATGCTGATCAGGATCTGAATCCTGTCTTCCTGTCTACTGCAACTTGGTGACACGTTTGCTGTGATTCTCTTTTGACCTTTGCTGGTCTTTGCCTTTAGTATTGCCTGTTGCATTTCTGCATTTCCTGTTTCAGCAGGACACACTTGCCATCTTTTGAAGAAATTGCTAAACAATTTTAGCTTTTCATCCCAGCCATTCTTGTTAACTTTGTACCTGCATGTTTAGCTTAGCAGAAAGGCTCCAGGATGCGCAGAGCTGTTCAGAGTGTCTGATTTTCTAAATAAATAGAAAATTAAAATGGCTGCAAATACATTTCTGCAAGAGGGATTACTTCAAAGATCAACTGCATTAAAGGCTAATGTTCTTAATAGCACTTTCATGTCACAGCTAATTAAATTTAAAATAATGTTTCATGCTTTAAGGGACACAAGCTTTCAAATTTCTGGTTTGTGGTGCAGGTGGAAAGAGCTCTTATTTCATACTTTCCACATTACAGCATACAGCACAGACTGTAACGCAAATGGTGCAATATTACCCTGGAACAGTGAAAGGAATTCCATGGGAAATATAACTTCATGAGGCATTTTACCTGAGGCTGAACTTATAATCTCATCTACTGATACAAATTGTTCTCACTTGTACTGTTTCATCTAAAGCATCTAATCTGCATTTCCAATGCTTTTCTCAGGGGAAGTCTTCAACTCTGATACACAGATATATACACAACAAAACAGCTCTGGAACATATAATCTGTCTGTAGAACTAATGAAAGTATTTTTCTTAATGTGACTGCCATAAAACATTAAAGTCTCTTCATTTGTCTAACCCTCTACACCAGAAGATTCCCAGATGTGTTGCTCCCACTAGAAGCAGGAAGATTAAAGCCTCTGAAGTGCAAATAAAATGCGAATCCAGTAAAGTGAGTAGCTAAAGATTTCTTTTATTCTGCGAAAATTGGTCCTCCTAGCTATAAGATATTCTTTCTCTCTCTGGTTTTAAACCAGCAATATTTTAATCCTAAATTCTCCAGTGACAGCAGTGGTAACAAATGTGCAGTTAATCCATGTATAATTTAAAGTATGGTCTTTATAGAACAGTTTTCACTAATACAATTATGTCACTGTTTCAGTTCTAAGAAACTACATCATTACAGGTGAAGTGCGTGTTTACTAATACTGGCCAATTTTCATCCAAGCCTCAGCTCCCAAAAGATAATGTTTCTTCTCATTTTTATACTATGATTAGGAGAAAATAAGCAAGTATACATGAGACCTCTGAGCTGGGTACATGCAAGGTGAGAGTACATTGCTTACCTGATGGCTGGCAATTCATCTCATAATTGTGGTTAAATCATTTAAATCTGAAAATAGAATTTGTAAATGCGCATATGATGTATTTATAAAAATGCAAATGCGTAACTGTTAAATGTTAAGGTAGAAAACTATGCGCACTTGTCTTGGGTTAACCTTGACTGAACACCAGATGCCCACCAAAGTGGCTCTATCACTCCCCTCCTCAGTTGGACAGGGGAGACAAAATATAATGAAAGACTTATGGATAGAGATAAGGACAGGGAGAGATCGTTCACCAGTTACTGTCTCAAGCAAAACAGGCTCGACCTGGGGGAAAGGAATTTATTTATAGCCAAAGAAATCAGAGGATGATAATAAGAAATAAATCTTAAAACACCTTTCTCTGACCATTTTTTTCAGACTTTTGGAAGTAGCTATAGGATTTTTAACACAATGACAACAGGCCCATTGGCCACAGCTGTTGCAGCTATGAGGGGAGATGCATTTCTTTACAGAGTGCTGCAGCACCCCCAGTAAGTCCTTTTGACAGTATATTACCAAATGTTATGGGCTAAATATCTGCTTATGTAGAATCTGTTTCTGACTGCAATCATACAACTATAAACACAGAATAATTCCACTGAAATAAATGAGCTGAAAAACCTTCTTTCTCATCTCATTTAAAATAGTTATATACTGTTCAGTTTTGGGCGTGTTTTTAACCCTGGGACATCATTAAACACATTGTGAGATGGGAGACTTGTGTTCTGACACAGCAGGGTGATACGGCTCTATAGTGCTTGGCATTAGAAATACAATAAATAAGTGATTTTTGGAGCCATATCTGCCCTGCCAGGGTCAATGAGTACATTTGCCAGTTACGCCATGAGCACCCTCTCAAAAGATGCAGGGGCAAGTCTTTGGGTCTAACTTTTGAGATTTTTTTCTGCCACAGAGCCATATGAATCAAGTTAAAACTCAGCATTGACAACATAAGTTTTCACGCGTTAATCTATGGTTCTTACTGAGAATTAACTATTCACAGGCAGAAAAATGTCTTCTGCTGATGTGTGCTTGGAACAGAGCAGTTTCAAAACAGAGCTTGGTTTTAATATTCATTACATATATGTGAAACTAAAGATTAAAAAAAAACCAAGAATCCCAGATATATGCTGACAAGTTTTGTTGGGTTTTGGCTTTCACTCACCTGCGATAATGAATTATAGCAGAGCTGTTCATGGACTGCTGCTCAGCAGCCCCATTACTAATCTCTTACTTTGGAAGAGTGTCTTATTTACCTGGTTGTGAGTGAAAGACAGAATAGTGGTGTGCTTAATATCCTTTCTGTGGACAACGTTTTCAACTGCATCGATATTACTACAATTCATGTTAAAAATCTGGACAATCAGGGTCTTTTTTTTTTTTCTTTTCTCATACACCAGTTTTCAAGAACTAGCAGAGATGTTACTTCTTACTGCCATGACGAAGGAGGAGCGGATCAGGTGCTCCTGCCACTAAGAACGCCTCCTTGGGCCAGGACAAGTGCACTCTGGAGGGGCTGGCCTCCCCAGATGGAGGTTTTAGCCTCTCCACTCCATTACCTAACTGTGTGGTCTGTGGAAGAGCAACATTGTAGGAAGCCAGGTGGGTTGCCCGAAAACGTGGGAGCTAACAGCAGGGAGACTGTCAGTGATATGCCAATGTTTTCTTCAAAGAAAAAAAGGTCTCTGGAAAAAAATAACCATTTTGGTCAAAATCCAATTTCTTTCTTTTTTTTTTTTTTTTTCCCCTGAGTTTGTTCTAATGATCCATTTTCAAACAGCAGGAGCTGAAACTGCTCTCAGCAGATTCAGCAGCAAGGACTAAAAAGTACTGGTGTGTCATTACAGTGCTGGCTGCAGTTTAAGCCCCTTGTGCTAACAAGTTGTTTCCTTCATTCTTCCTACTGCTTCTCCCTGCACTTCATGGTGATCTCGGTGCTTTTGCCCTTCTCCCCTCCTTGTGCGTCTGTGCCTGTCGCCCTGGTCACTGTTTTTTTCAACTGCGCTCACAGGTATCCCACTGCCGCCTACACATAAGGCCAACAGATAGAAAAAGTGTTGGTTCACTGATGTTCTGCCCCATGTTCCATGGCAACAAAACAATTTAAAAAAAGTCAGTTGCTGCATGGTTTTGCTTCGTGTTTTCCCTAAAGTTGTGCTGAATCACTATGCCTGTCACAAAAAAAAAAGATGGAGCTAACACTGTGTTCTTTGCTGGCCACACAATTCATGGGCTAACAGCTGGAAACTACCTGGTTATTAGACCAAGAAAAAACCTTTCAAGTATAAGTGCTCCTATGCTCCTTCACCTGTTAGTCATGTTCTTTGTAAATGGTATAAGCTACATAGACAGGATTGTGTTTCCATTACAGGTGTGTAAAGAACTTAACTGAATGTTGTCATAATTCACAAGCAGGACAGAATTTAGGAACAGAAATCGGAAGGATAGCATTGCCTGTGGGCTGTTTGTTGCCTGCGAGACTGTCAGAGACGTAAATATATTAATGTGGAAGAGAAGACATTTCAGCCTTTTCCATGACTGAGACCACTTAGTGCAGCTACTTTATAAGTAGCAAAGAATAAAAATGTGGAAAAGTACATGTTCATGGCTTAGTTCAGGCTTGTGCAAAAATGGTAAAACATTTTAAAATTCAAGAACTTATAGCAGTGATAAAAGAAGGAATGCAGGGCAAAAGTCTTAAACTCTGGTTACAATGACAGCTACAGTAGACCTTCCAAACCCTTTTAAGCCAAAGCTTTCTGACCATCTGAGCTCAAGACGCTGCTGCCTTAACCAGGCAGATACACTAACTCCGAAACGTGCAAATAACCTGATGTCCCAGCCAATCTCTTTCTGCAGCAAGCAGAGGCTGGGCAGGCAAAATGCCTTTTAACTTCACATTTGAGGTTCTTCCTTGCTTAAGAACTGAAGTTTCAAGTCTATGTGAATGATAGCAAAGAGAAATTCTAGGTTCCCCAAGTTATGAGTTTATAAAAAAAATATAATTCCACATTGAATAAGATTTGCCCAGTTCAGATGATTAACTTGGGCATTGGTGCCTCTGCTAAATCATTAGGCTAAGGCTATGGATAGCTTCATTAAAAGGCTGAAGAGACTTTTTTTGATTTTCATACAGCCCCTAGTACTAAGTATATATAAATATATATGTCTATATAGGCCCAACCCTTGTAAGAAAGAGTGATGTTTGAATTTTCCATAAGCTATAGAAATTATCCCTTTGACAAAATGAATAGTAGATAGTTATTAAAGGTTACAAAATCTATGTTCTGACTGCTTTTTGTTCTATGCCATACACCTCTCATTATAACCATGTTATATTGCCTCCATATCTTACCCAAGAACCACACAGTGTTTTATGCCCTACAATTAGTTGCTTCATTTATTTCAAGTGTGTTCCCTCCATCTACTGCTGATAGCTCCACATGCCTATGAACAGCCACATCTCTTGAGTTATGTTATTTCCATGGTCAGCTTTCATGGAGTTAATGGAAAATGTCTGTGCCCATAAGCCCTTTCAATGATGGCTGTAAATCATGACTCAGGCTCTTGAGAACACCTGTCTGTACATCTGTGGTTAATTCCTCTCTGGTTTTAGATCTAGCTTCTTAAACCAAAGTGTTATGTAGTGCAGGCAGAACATACCTGCAGCTGGAGCTGTACCCAGAGAATAGACAATTAGAATGACCTGCAAAAAAGTGATTCTGTCACTCTTCATACACTTATTTTCTTTCCTCATTTCAAATAACACACTTGATCTTTTCCCTAGACTTATGATCTGCTTGTATGATATTAGATTGTAGACGTCACGAGAGAAAAAACTGGAAAACATATTGCAGTGAATATCTCTCTGTTTACATATTCATTTACAATGCATTAGGGAGCCATGTATTTAGCAGCTTGAAAAGAAGACCAGGATTTAGAGGAAAAGCTTCACTTCCTTCTGACTGATGACATTTTAGACATTGAGATAGCTGTTACTAATTTTGGGTAAGATTTGCACTTTTCATCTGTGGTGATTAACAGTGGAATCAAATGCACCTTCAGCAAGTTTGTCAATGACACCAAACTGTGCAGTGCTGTCAACACACTGGAGAAAAGGGATGCCATCCAGAGGGACCTGGACGGGCTTCAGAAGTGGGCCTGTACAAACCTGAGGAATTTCAAGGCCAAGTGCAAAGTCCTGTACATGAATCATGACAATCCCAAGCATGATGACAAGCTGGGCAGAGAATGGGTTGAGAGCAGCCCTGAGGAGAAAGACTTGGGGGATCTGTCAAGCCGTCAAAGTACACTTGCAGCCCAGAAAGCCAACCGTGTCCTGGGCTGCATCCAAAGATGTGTGACAAGTAGATCAAAGGAGGTGATTCTCTTCCTCTATTCCACTCTTATGAGACCCTGCCTAGAATACTGGTCTAAGAACATGGACAGAGAAGAGAAGGCACTGGAGAGATCTTAGAATAACTTCCAGTATATAAGGAGGTCCCACAAGAAAGCTAGAGAGAGACTTTTTACAAGGGCATGTACTGATAGGACTAGTGCTAATGGCCTTAAACTCAAAGGGGATAGATTTAGATTAGATATTGGAAGAAATTCTTTGCTGTGAGGGCGGTGAGGCACTGAAACAGGTTGCCCAGAGAAGTTGTGGGTGCCCCATCCCTGGCAGTGCTCAAAGCCAGGTTGGATGAGGCTTTGAGCAACCTGGTCTAGTGTGAGATGTCCCTGCCCATGGCAGGGGGGCTGGAACTGGATGGTTCGTATAATCTAAATCAAACCAATTGTCATGGGTTCAGCAGTAGCAGTGATTTTTTCTCCTTCTTAGTGGCTGGTGCAGCTCTGTGTTTCTAACTTTCAGCCTGAGAACAGTACTGATAATACCCATGTTTGTAGCTACTGCTTAG
>WYDI02022036.1:1471-47707 GCA_009867235.2 Psittacus erithacus | reverse complement strand
ACTGTGAGGGTGGTGAGGCACTGGAATGGGTTGCCCAGGGAAGCTGTGAATGCTCCATCCCTGGCAGTGTTCAAGGCGAGGTTGGACAGAGCCTTGGGTGACATGGTTTAGTGAGAGGTGTCGTTGCCCATGGCAGGGGTGTTGGAACTGGATGATCTTAAGGTCCTTTCCAACCCTAACTATTCTATGATTCTAAGTATTCCATGAATCAGATTTGGTCTTCCAGTTACCAAGTAGGCATAGCGTGTTAAAGTCTTATATTATGTTACTCATATCCACTTCAGTTGTTTGAGACCATGTTCATGCAATTGTTCATTTGTACTTTTCATAATAATTTAAATATATGGAACTAGCTGTGCTCTTCACTGTATTCTCTAATCTTTCAATTTACTCTGAAGGGTTTTCTGTGGGTTATCTCAGCTTTTCAGTATTTTTTGAACTGCTGATTTAAGGTTTGAAACAGAATTCTAGAAACATTCTTGCTAGTAGAAGGTAATACCATGTCTCTCTTTCTTCCTAATTGTCTCTTCTTTGTAAGTCCAAAGTTTATATTAACCCATTTGATTAGTGGAAGTACTTGTTTATCTGATGATTTGAAATGATGCTTTTTCTCAGGGACAAACTTACTTATCCTGAGGCAATGCTAACAGCCATGTAACAAGCAACTTTACATTTGAATATATTGAAATGTGTTTGCTTAGGCAATGATACAAGAATCTCTGTAAAAGTGACCTGTCTCTTCACTAGTTATCATTCTGCTGAAATCTCTGCTATCAGAGTTCAAAATCTGCTCTGAAACCTACTTACAGACTTAGATTTTTGGCCTAGGTCGCTGATTATGGTACGATGTATCATAGGGAAGAGCTGTACGTTACAAAGTTTAATTGCAGTCTATTGCAGTGCTGCAGTTTTCTTCATCAGCCAAACTTTTCATCTTGTTAGTCAAGATACGTTTAGCTTGATGACTTTTTTCCAACGGTGATTGTTGTTTTTACCTTTAATTTTTTTATTTCTTGAACCCCTTGTCAGCTGCTCCATTATTTTGCCCAGCATCAGTATCATGCTAGCAAGTGAAGCAAAGCAAACTGTGAAAGTTCCACACCAGCAGTTTCTGTTACACCATGTGGCATCTTGAGGAAGACAGCAAATTTTTATAAACACTCAAGAAATATTAAGATTTTTGTTCTGCTAAGATGTCCAATGAATCATTGTAAGACACAAACAATGAACAAATAACAAGTGAAGAGTTAGGTGATGAAAACTGCTTACAAACAATTAGACCGAATCGTGGTCCAATTAAATGTTTGTGCTCTTACAAATCACAAACAGATTTAAAAAGAAACAAATAACATTTGCACATAATTTCAAATGAAGAAAACAAAGCAAAGTTTTCCAAAGGAATTTATAATGAGCAGCTTGTCCAGCACTAATCAAACTTGTCATGACTAAACAGTTATGTTAGTCAGTAAGCACTCTGAGCCAAGAAAGCTGATAGAATATACCTCATTGATGGTCTGTATTCTGATTAATCATCATTGTGTGACACAATACTACTGGCCTAACATAACAGTTGGTGCTATCTATATTCTTGAGCTTCTTGAGGGTCTCAGTCTTCACAGGAATGACAAGAGTAAGTTTTGGCTCTAGGTCTCTGAAATACATGAAGTACCTCAGACTGATGATGCTATTGAGGCTATAGCCTGACACGCTGCAGAGAGAAAATTACTTTCAGTGCTACGTGACTTCCTTTTATTTCTTTATGTGTAAGAAGCCAAGGACAGTCATATTTTCAATGTGTTTAAAACATTTATTGTACTCTATAAATCCTGGAAATTAGCATGCCAAATCATGTAACAGATGTCCTAGGAATTTTTCAGATATCATTTAATCTTCAACATGTCTTTTCAGCATCCTGTTGTTCACAGTATTAGAGCAAGAGATCTAATATTCTATGATGAAAATCGACAAAACTTAAAAAGCAAACTGTTCTACTACCACTTGATACTACAGTGTGGTTCAGTTCTTATTTGTAAAGAAAAGATGGCTTTTCAAATTTAAAATTAGCATTTTTATTTTAATTTTTTGTGTTATATTTTATTTGCTTTTTAGAATAAGATAGACACAGCAAATACAGAAATGGCAATCTGCAGATAACAATCTCTTTATTAATAATACTTGTAAAGATATGCAGCATAATACATGCACAGTGGCCAAGCAATTTGGCTGTACAAGTATTTGTTTATGGAGTCAGCATAGCTGGCCCATAAGTAGGCAGTATTATGGTTTCCATACTTAATACTCTGTTAGTAGGAAAATACATCACTTTGCAAACAACACTGGGTGTAATTAATCTGACTGCAGTCCAGAGGTTTCTTACAGTATATCGCAGCCATAGATTAACTGCAGACTGAGATGTGTAGGCAGTGTGAGGAGAGAAATCCGATGCAGACATATCAGCTTTGCCTCTCCTACCCAAAAATAGTTGTAGCAGACATCATGCTATGCTGTGCCTGGCTGCATAGAGGAGAAGCATTTAATGCTTCAGGCATAGGATAAGAAATAGCAAGGCAGCTTTGTTGCTATCTAGCCTGGACTATAAGTGCATCCTGTACTAGAAGCAGCTGTGGTGGACCTCATTACCCTACTGTGAGAAAAGTAACTGGCATGGACCTTTTCTTCACCTTAGTATTAATTTTGATATGCAAACAATTTTTCCCCCTTTCCATCCAGATGTACCTCAAGATATATGTAATCACTGCAAGGAAATAAATGGGAACTCTACTTTTATATTTGGGGGCAAGACAGAAGCCCTATCTTTTACTTGTACTTGAAGAAGTTTCAAGGTTGCTGAGGCTGTTTCTGCACAAATAAACAGGTTAGACTCCAGATATTATTTTCAGTGAGTTTGGTTTGTAAGAGTAAAATAAGAAGTCAGAGAATCACATTACTTTCCAGAAAACAAGGACTTTCGAACAGATCTCCCCAGTTTGACACCATCAAAGGACAAAGCCTGCTAGTGATGGTATCTGTGTGCATAAGGTACCTGGTTTTCCTTGAATATTTATGGTAAGACAAGATGTTCTCATCCATTTTAAGATATTGGAAAAAAATAAATCTTTCAAGGAACAAAGAAAGAATTACGAACTCAAGTTGTGTAATTATACATAATCGCTTTGACTCCAAGTTAGGTACATTGATTCACACTGGCTCAAGACCTATCCGCTAATTTGCATGTTAACTTGTCTAACATAGACTCTGAAGACTTTTCTGTAGCATTTGCCAGTATTTCTAGGCATTTGCATAAATTTTAATGCTTATTAAAATCAGGTATTAATAATATTAGAGTTAGCTACACTATGGGAGGTAGCTTTGATACTTTTAATCCACAATTTTACTAATGTACAACAGTCACCACAAGTTATCTCTTCTTAGTGTATGTTTTGCATATTCTTGACTATAGAATGAGATTTGTATTGCCAATGCATATCTGAGGCTTTCTGTCTTCTTTATATTGTACAAATTCCACTCATTTCTCACTTATTTCTCATCATTTGCCTTCAAAGTGTGTGTACAAGAAGGAAGTATGAACTCTTCATACTGATGTAAAAAAGATCCCTATATACTCACAGATTAACTCTAGGCCTTATCAACAGCTTTTTATGTATTTATTCTTCATAAATCTTGTAGCAATTTCTTCCTTCTACTTCAGTTGTTCTCAGGTTGGTTCCACATTTTTCCTCCCCAGTCCTTGCGAAGGAACAGCACCCTTCTCTTAGAACTTCTCAGCCTCAAAACAATACTTGACTAAAAACTAATGTTAGATTAGCTAAAGAGAGAATACAAAATAAGTAACAGTTCATCCCAGAATATGTTCCTTTTTTCATACAAAAAAAAGATTTAAAATGTCTTAAGTAATATAGGTAAATAACATGGATTCTGACATGGAAAAGTGTCTCAAAATGGAGGAAATGCCCTGTTTTCTTGATGCACAATATTTGAGTGGCCTTCCTCACATATAGGAGAATTTTACCAACCCACTCCCAGTTACTCAAATCCATACCTTTATGCCCTATGGAAAGGTTTGGATCAGTGGGTTTTTTTCTGTGTGTCCCGCAATTTTATGTCTATTGACAGTGAAAATGTCTACTGCATGGCAACAGACAATATGTGGCATGCTGAAACAATCTTCTCAGGCCCACAGCATGCTCCTGAGAGGTCCTCAGAAAAACAAAAGGATATCTAGAAATAGACTGAACAAATGTTACACATGGGAGTATCAGTTTTGTGATGCTTTAGTGCTCATTCAGAAGAGAACCTCCTCTTCACTTTCAACTATGAAAGCATAGAAAAGAATGCGAAGAAAAGAATTCCAATATCACAGTCCTGGTGAATAGGATGGGAAGATACTCACTCAAGAATTAAGAGGTCTTTATTTGAATTAGGATTATGCAAAAGCTAGCTCTGAGTTTAGATTTTCTTCTTATCAGATGATGTCCAATATGGAATCAAGTGCCCCCATTTCTTCTTCAGTTTTATGTCTTAATCTGAAAATATTGTCCCCAAGGACAGTTCATCAAAGCTGATTTTGTTTTTAAACGATTTCAGGAGAATCAACAAACAAAACTGTGCCAAGCTCTCCCTAAATGTCATTAATTTTCCAAATCTCTCCAGTCTTTGTTTCCTAAACTGAAATCTTTCTATACCCAGCCCCTGAAATGTTCTTTAAAATTTGCTCTTCTCCGGTTTTGACTGCTGGAATTTCAAGCCAGAGACCAGATCTCAAACACGTCACCATAGTATATGAATTTGCAACAACATATAAAAGTTTAATTTACAGCTAGGCTGGTCTTACAGGTTAAGATCTTTAATTCATTCACACCAAGGTAATGTCACTGACTTCAGTGCAAGCATCTTAATATATACCACAGATCATTTCTCTTAGATCTGATCCTGAAGCTGTCCAGAGCTGCAAGAGTAATACACTGCCAAAGACTGGTGAATTACAAGGTGTCCACTACTCTTCAGTTCTCATTGGAGAGGGAAGAAAATTACCCAATTCAGGAACTGGCTTTTCTTAAATATTATCTAGACTTCAGGATAATATATAGGCACACGCACACAGTTTCATTACTCTTTGCCTCCTTGGCTGCCCGTGAGCAAAGTGTATACTTTGAAAAAGCTTCAGTCATCAATATGGGTAGCTTTTACACTTGAGTGAGGTATGCTATAGCTGTGCCAGACTTCAACAGTAATACTTTCTGGGCTGAGATTGTATCCTCTTCTATGAACTGTGTAAGGTTAAAAGTTTTCTTTTCCCTAAAAGCAATAGATTCAGAGATGCAGATAAACAGCAGAAAATGAATAAAGTAAGGATGACAATGCCCACGGTTTTTGAGCATTTCTCTGTGACCAATCACATTTTAAAAATAACATTTCTTAGTACATCTACCTGGAAAGAGAAGATAAATGCTACACTGTGCCAGTGCCTAGTGAAGATGATTTAATGACTAAGGAACTCAAACACCAAAATTAAAGGTCTCAAAATATGGAATGTTCAACTAACAAAAATCATCATTTTCTTCCTCTTCTGTTGTCAACAGAAGGCAGCACTGAAAAATAAAATGCTGTTTTGATTGCTCTTTAGCTTTACTTAGGCTGTAAATTATGTGCCTGAAGATATTTATTACTTACTGGATTAATTTGCCTGTGCATAAGAAAAAAGTTGGTTTGTCTTTGGCAAAAGGAATTAAAGTTAAACTTTAAAAACATTATGGAGCTACAAGCCGCAGCGTATCGGGCATTTTGTTTAAGACTTTGCAAAAATTCAAGGCTGCCTCTCATAAAGCATTCCAGAAGAATTAGCTTGTAGCTTGTGATTGCAAATATACATAAAAGTAGGAAATAAAAATATCACTGACATTTCAAGCATGAGATCTACTTCAGAGAGACGCTAAGAAGAAAAATAAAGCAAATAAAAGGCAGGATTTTGTTTTGTTTTGTTTTGTTTTGTCTTGTTTTGTTTTCAGATGGTATGTTTGTACATTAAAAGTATGACAGCTCTAATTGTAATTAGTTCTTATGGAACTAGATGATCTTAAGGTCCTTTCCAACCGTGACCATTCTATGATTCTATGATAGAATGAGATCTAGATTTTGTCTGAGCTACTGTAAAGATCCAACAAGTGTTTGGAACAGACAGAAGTTTGTTGAT
Source organism: Psittacus erithacus (assembly GCA_009867235.2). Taxonomy (NCBI): domain Eukaryota; kingdom Metazoa; phylum Chordata; class Aves; order Psittaciformes; family Psittacidae; genus Psittacus; species Psittacus erithacus. The sequence continues at coordinate 41,496 of WYDI02022036.1, read as the reverse complement.
GATGAGTCATAAGCTGGATGACATGCTAAAGGAACTAAGAACCCATGCAAACTTTCAATTTCAAATGTAAACTGCAATATTTCAATCTCGGTATTCTTAAAAAGAGGAAAATCCCTTATGTCTATAATTAAAAGTAGCAAGTACATAAATGAATTCTACCTTAAGAGAGGATAAACAAAGAATAAAATCAATACCACATAAAAGAAAAGAGTCCCTGTGATGTAGTGAAGATGAATGCATTATCTTAATCTCATGTAAGGCTAGAGAAATTTAATAACATATCATGCTGAAGCACTTACTGATTTTATTTGTCTTTTATCAAATTTGAATATTCTCCTTCGGTAGATTCTTGTTAATGTAGAAACAAGGTGCTTTTATTTGCCTCTGTAACCCACATTCAAAACCACACAACCATTTACTTTACTCTAATTCCCTGTCTTGAAGCCAGGTTACTGGTGAACTCAAACACTTTTTCCTATTTGTTTATTGCTCCATCTGCCATTTACAGAGTCATGCAAGACTGAGATGGAAACTACCTTTTAGATTATCTAATCCATCTGGAATGCTTCAGGCTTCCTATAAGGTGATTATGTCTTCATACCTCTTTTTGGTATTAGGATCTACTACTTTTCTCATCAAGATTTCTAGGGAAACAATGAAATTACGTGATTATTTTTGAATTTAATAAATATATTCATAATGAAAGGTTATGAAAATACTTCACGTTGAAGTCTTCATCCAGTGACGAAATGCACATTTGCTATTTCTGTTTATATTCCGTGTTTACTAGGACAGACTGCTAAAAGCAAGTAAATTGAAATACTAGTGGAAAGTGAAGTTTCCATTTTAAATCTGAAGTTTTATATTAGATACCTGGTTCTAGCTTGTTAATCAAAATAAAGGCTACTAAAATCTATCACTTTGTGCTTCCATTAAGCTCAACAATGTAGATGAAATTGAATGTCAGTGATTTCAAATTTAAATCCCTTAGCCTTCCTGTAGGCACACAAATGAGGATGTGTTCTGCCTGTTTGTTTCAGTGTCCAGACTGCTGACCAGCTGAAGAAGATAAAACTGTATTTCAAGTAGCTTACTAAGTAGTGAATAACCAAGTCCCAGTATCACAAATCTGAAAACTATGAATAGCTTAGAGCCATGAGATATCCAATATAATATGATTGGGGTAGCTTTTACTTGGGTTTTGGTTTTTTTCTTTCTTTCTTAGGACTATAAATGTTAAGTTTTTCCCTGTACAGTTGGAAAAAATCTGCAATTAAGAGTACATGAATTCAAGAGCCTCTTGTATTTGTATGCCTTTTTATGCTGTTACAGACTTTAACAACACTACATCTAAAATATAAGGAGTATTTCTAATACTCTGAGTTTCGTTGTAAAATGGTAAAATCCGAGCTACACTCATATGAATGAGTTAGTGGTGGAATGGGAAGAAAAACCATAAGAAAATTGTAGCTCCTAGGTAACAGCAACACTCCTGTTTTTTAAAGGGAGTTAAGTGAACATGAAGTTACACTGAGCAGCCCAGCCTGATGCAGGAGCAGCGTGTTAACTCTGATCAATCCCTCTCTGGAATAAGAAGTAATATGTTTGTGTTAGTGTGGTGCCAAAGACAAACTAATTATCCCTGCTGAAGGTGAAGATTTATTAGCTCAAGCAGAGCAATGCCTGTGTGATTATTCTGGTTTTAGGATACGAAAACATAAGTACGGCTCTATTTGGCCATAGCAAACCCCATTTAGCTCAGCACCCTGTCTACAACAGAGGCCAATAGTGGATGCGCAGAAATTACATAGGAGTTGGAAACAATGTCATATTCCTAGCATATGCCCCGAGACACCAGCTAAGTGGAATCTTCATAGCAGCCTTCCAGAAAAGGGGGCCTACAGGGATGCTGGAGAAGGACTCTTCATCAGGGACTGTAGCAACAGGACAAGGAGTGATGGGTTCAAACTTAAACAGGAGAGATTCCAGTTGGATATAAGGAAAAAGTTCTTTACTGTGAGGGTGGTGAGGCAGTGGAACAGGCTGCCCAAAGAAGTGCTGAATGCTCCATCTCTAGCAGTGCTCAAAGTCAGGTTGTATGGGGCTTTGAGCAACCTGGTCTAGTGGAAGGCACCTCTGCACATGGCAGGGGGTTGGAAGTAAATGGTTTTAAAGTCCTTTCCAACCCAAACCATTCTATGATTCTAAGATTCTAACTGTGGTTCAGGGTCTTTGCAAGCCATGGGTTATATCTTTATGTTTCAGATCCCAGTCTGTATCTAGCCATGAGCACAGCCATACATCCAGAGGTAAGCTGAGGATCTCCTCACCAAAACAAATGCATGACACATATATGTCTGCAATGTCTCAACTGCAATCAAACAGGAAACAGTGTTTAAAATGCTTACTAAATTAACAAATTATCATACCTCAATTTAATTAAATGTAAACAGTGCTCCAAAAATGATCCCTAAATTAAAATATCCATGTAAAACATGGCTTAGCTTAGAAGAAAGTATTTAGATTAATAGGCTATACTGAAAAAACTTGCTTGTGTTTCTAATCGTATAATAGATATTAATCATAAGTGACTGTTTTCTGAATTACCACAAGCACAATTCCGTGCCAATTAGTTCAATTAAACTGAATTAATCAGCTACTTGTTCCTTTAGTTTCCTTTTTTTCCCTTTTTTTTTGTTTTTCAAGCCAAAGTTAGACACTACCCTTCATGCTTGGGGTCAAAAAGCATTGGTGGTACTGTGCGAAACTCCTTGACACTAAAAGGAAAGCATGAATCTACCTGTCTTCCACCTCTGTGATACTTTGAGTAGTAAACAGAAACACTAACAACGGAGGATGACAGAGCAGACTAGTTATAGATGTTGTATTTACCATAAAAATATTAGGTACAGTTTAATCCTAAATAAACAAATTTACTATGTATGTGTAAGGACAAATAGCATAGCTGCCCTACAGTGTTATCTCCAGGACTGATTGCTAATCCTCATTGGCCAGACTATTTGGCAAAGTATATCTACTAGAGATATGGTCACTAATTATACCTACAGTAGTAAAAAAAGTAGGGTGCAATTAATGACTGATAATTGTCTGGACTGTTCGGTTCTCCATTTACATCTTATTTACAGCCAGTAGCAACTAGCATGCGATATTTGCAGATGGTGTGAATGGAAGCAAATACTAAAACCTGTTCATATTAGGCAGTTTGAATATGTTCTTGTATTTTGCAGGGAGGAGGGCAAATTGAAGTGTGTGGATATGGATTGTTCCATGCCTTTTGGCCCATGGGTTAAAACCCAGGTGCTGATCAGTTTTATTTGTACTGCAGTTGCAGATGGTTCTGGATGTTTTGTTTGTTTGAGAGCTCTTGCTTTTTGTTTTCTGCCGAATTATTGTACCAGTTGTTTGAATAACCCAAGGTAATTTGATAGAATTGCTCTGTAAGCACAACTGTGCCTAAAAAGGTTTTTTTCTGGCACAAAAGTCAACTGGTGATGTGATTTTGACATGCTCTAAAATGGCAAAGCTTTGCTAGCAGAACTTTTGAGATATAGATGTGGTAATTAGTGTTCTGATTAGGTTCTGGCAGCTACTGAAAAGCAGGGTACAGTGAACACTTCTAAAGAGTTTGTAGACTAGTTAAAGAGCTATTATGCTATTGTTGTGGTCAGCAATTGCACTAAAATATACTGACACAGTCCTTCTCTAGATAGGCAACTGTAAATAGGCATAGTTTATTGTGTGCTCCTACAAAGTCAATAACTGTAGAATCAGAATTAAATTTGGCAACCTGGAAATTACAGAGAATCAAAGATCTCTGGAAAAAGGAGGATGGTTTATACCCTGTGGAATTTTATTGCGGGACAATCTCTTATGGCAGAAAATGTGAAGATCATTGTATATTTGTTCTCTGCTTTTTCCTGGGTAGGAAATAACCAAATCAAAATTGGACCATTTCAGATGCAATGGTGTCTCTGTCAGAGGAAAGTGACAAAAATAATGGGAAGCAAAACAAACCGTTTTATGCACAGTTATTTATATAGCTGCACATATAACTGAAGGAATAATCACCTCTGTGAAAAATGTTAGTCTCGATGAAATTCAGTAACAGGTTTCTTCCCATAGACATTAAAATTTTTTTATTGGCTAAATTTGTGTCTTAGTTACAGTGTCATATATCTGGAAAGAAATTAATTAAAATGTGTGAAGTAGTTGGGAAATGGTAAAATTGAGGTTATATTTTTAAGAAAATTGATTCTTTCTAGTAATTAGCAATATGAAGCAGGAAACGTGTAAGCGTGTTCTTTCAGTCCAATTGAAATTGAAAGAGAAATGCATTTATTTCACATATTTATACAGATTTGGGTTTTGCAGCGCAGTTCACTTATATCTGTGCAGATGAACTCAGGTGAGCATCTGAATCTGTGATTATATGATCCATTACTCATCCATCTTCTGACAAGTTGCTATCTCCTGAACAGACTGCAGATTACCTATTTGAGTTTGTCTGGCAAGACCTAAATCATTTAGCAGCTTGCTAAGGCATCAGGGGTGCCGCGATGCAGGCAGATTTAAGTGTCAAGCAGACATATCTAACCACATATTTCCAGTCTTACTGTCTGCGTGGACAGCATGAGAAGTCCTGAGGAGGTCTCGGTGGTGGGTCTCAAGGTGCAGCACAGAGATGCAGGGAGATGATATCTACAGTGGTTGCTCTGCTGATTCAGAGGTAGCTATCATTATTCTAAATTAACTCTCTGCTGAAGGTAAAGGCATTTGGATGCTTCAAGGGTGCAATCTGACTTGGATATATGACTATGCTAGATCAGGGTATTGAAACGATTTTAGCACAATTTTCTCACATGCTATAGTCATACGCCTAATCTCCAACTTTCTAATATAGTGAGTACAGAAAAGAAATCTGTAGTTTGCTCACAAGAGGGCTACCACGAGGGAGACTGATCTTTTGTTTATCATATTCAGGACAGGTTCTTTCTGCATGGCCATGGAGGTTTCCAAAGGCACTACACAACTGAAGTACAACTTCTTTTTGTAAGACACAAATTTGTAATATATTTCCAGCCTTCTTTGCAAATCCTTTATCAGTGTACAGGAGGAAAAGCATTCCAGTATTTTCTATATAAAATATGACAAGTGCTAATTAGCTTGTCTGTTCGCAATATCTTAGATTACTTAGGAGTAGATGTTATTTAGAGAACTTACACCAAACCGGCACTGCTGGGAGCATGATTTGTACTGACAGATGGTGGGATGGTTTTTGTTTCTTTCTTCCCTCCTTTCTGGGTCTCCGCTGAGCATGACAGACATTTCAAGGCCAAAACCCCAAAGGTTTCCCAAGTTTATAAGGAATAGAGGCATGAAATAGAATTAGGAGGACCCAAATCTGTTGTCACTGGCTTAACTCCTCTTGACTAGAGCCTTGATCTGAAAGGTGACCAGTGAAATGGAAGCACTATAAATGAGCTCCTATATCAAGTAAGGCTGGTTTTCTATGAACATCTTGTGGAGTTTTCAGAGCAGATTTGGGCAGGTGTTGTTTGCCCACTAACTTCTGGGCCTAATCCCATAGCAAAATAATTGCAAGAGCAATTATCTCCCTCCCCACACTGTTGCTGCATTTGGCCTAATACGCTCCATAGGAGTTGCACCTGCCTTGTCCAGATTTAAATCTGGTTTTGGCCTTTCTGTGAGTTTTGCACCATCTGCATCTGCATTGACTCCTTTTAGCATCAGTGTGGCTGTACCAGAGCTGCCTGAATCCACAAAGCTTTTGTAAATGCCTTCCTGAGCCCTGGGGAACACCACTGAAGTTCTGAGGTTGCATCAGGGGTGGATTTACTTTCCTCCTCTCCCCACAAGGTCACTATGGATCAGTGATGTTGGAAAAAGAATTTCTTTCATCTAGCTATTGTATAATTGTGCTTTCTGGCAGTGTTATGTAGTATTTCCTTCCATATTTGAAGATGCAATCTATTTCATTTTCTAAATCTCTACTTGTGGAGAGCATGTAACAATAAACAAGCCCTTCGGTATTGCCTAATCTGAATTGGAGCTGTCACATCTGGAGAACCACAGTTCAGTGCTTTTTCAAAAGCATATTTTTGTCTTTGGAGATCTATAAAATAAAAGAAAAATGGGTGCGAATGGCAAATGGTGAATGGCAAAGTGCCTCGTCTGATTAAGACAGACCAACTGCATAGAAATTGCCCTGGAAAACACAGCCAAGAGGTTCACAATTCAGTGAAGCTAGGGAATATAAAAGCTCTTAACACTCTATAATGCAGTGGAACACAATCAGTCTTTGTCAATACAGAAACACTTATTTAAGTAACCAGAATATTCAAAGGAAGGAGTTTCTTTGCTCTTTTTCATTTAAAGAAGAAACATCTCAATAGGATTTCTTTAATAATCATCATATTCTTGCCAAATAGTGTGGCTGAGCTGCAAATAAAGCTGAGAGAAAATATAAGAGCAGCGAGGAGACTTGTGCAAGTGAATATAAGATGGGGAAAAAAAGAATTAAATTCACCAGGAGATATGTATAAAGCATGCTATAGAAACAGGATTTCACGCAGTCCTCTGCTAGGACTTCTCTGTACATGTTTGTACAGTGCTGACTTTTATTTTCCATCTTGCCTTTCCAGAAATTGTCTCTTTAAATGTGTAAAGATCAGGCAACTGTAGCTTAAAATTTGCTATTTTACAATTAATCGTGCTTACATTTTATATTATTCTGGCTGATGAATTTTTATCTGTCCTTCCATTCTCATGGGGCTTGGTTGCTTTGTTAGTTCTGATTTTGGTTTTTGCCTTTGAGGATTAAAGTTTCATGCTGGTTAGTGTTTGCTCATATCTCAGTAGTCTACAGATTTCCCATGCTGTGGACAGGAAGGCTGTGAAAGCATGGGTGGATAACATTACTTTGCAAGAAACATTTCAAAGGATAACCATGTTGACTCTCCGAGAGCCTGATCCATGCACAGTGCTTTCTTGTCAGCAAGAATTTCTCTATAGGTCTTAATTAGATTTAGATCACAGCCCACATCCATGAAGTGATTTCCAAAATCACTTCATACAGATAAGCTAAAACTGTTTATGCCAGTTTAACAAGTGACTTCATATGCACTGAATGAAAGCAGAGATCAAGTTAAAGCCAAAACAAATTGTAATAGCAATAGCATTCAGTTTGTTTTGGTTTTCAAAATGTCTACATGAGATGATAGCCAAAAAGTGTCAGTGTGTTTTAGAGGTATGGGTTGCTCAGAGCAGAAATGACTCTCGGTGAGTCAGTGGCAGAGCAAAGATAAGGAGTCTTAAGTCCTTAATTCCTGACTTTCCTGATGATTTTAATCCATATTGCTTCAGCAAGTTGCTTTTAGCATTGAAACTGAATTACAAAGGAAACACTTTAGGCACAGAGCTGTAATTAAATGGGGCAAAACAAAGGGTTTTCTGCATTTGAGAGAGACTGCACACTACACAAAACAGACGAAGGGGAGGTCATGTTAATTTGCCAATTAGAACTAATAATTTCACTATCTGTACAAACAGAAATCCTAAAACTGAATGGAAGCAAATGCTCAGTAGATCAGTGCGAAGAAAAAAGTTTGTGAAGAAACAGACTTAGCTTTTTCCAGCAATTTGCTAACTTGATTCTCTGTGAAGATTTGTTGTCTTCCAAGGCCTGAATATGCACGCTTCCTATGCAAACGGTTCTAAAAGTTGTTGTTTTCTCAGTGACAAAACCCCACTACTTATTTTGAGTTCTTAGATTTTCCAAATGGGGCTGATTAGATTTATAACTGCTCATTTATCATTTGACATATTGTTTCCTAAGTTGCTTTAGAAAGACAAATACTTGCTGTCATGGAAAAAGCCTGTCAAGCACCAAGTAGAAGAATTGCTCAAAACTGTAGGGAAGACTGTCTTAGATCCGTCAAAAATCTTACAGTCTTAAAGATGTCTTTGGGAACTCTTGAAAGAAGAACCAAACTGCATTCTGTGCTGGAGTTCAAAGCCAAGTTTGCAGATCTGAGAACATGAAGACAGTTGAATTATTTCTTCTTGCGTGACAAACACTCATCTCCTGTTGTTTGCCTGCCTGGTATCACACTTGGCTTTTAACAAGTAGAGTTAGGCAGGAGACTGCACATAGTGTCAACACAAGGAACTGAGACATGTCATCATCAAAAAAGTCAGTATTGATTGTAGACCTGAACATGGAAAGACAAATATTAATGTGTACATAGGACAATCTATTTATATATCCCCAGTAACTGGATGTAGTCAATGCTGTTCCATAGAAATACTAGAAATCTTACAAACTTAAGCAAGATAATGCTCTTTTCTCTATTAAATTTGTAAAGCACCCTAGAGCAAGAAATTATTTTATGGGCATGTGGCCAGTCAAATAAGAAATCAGTCTGTTGTAAACTAGCCCCACTCCTTATACATCAAGGTTAATTAATTTTCAGGATCCATCTTCAGGTTTTCCTCAACATACCATTTAAACATGTGTTGTATTGCTTCTAATAACAGTGCTAGGAAGTGTTATCGTATTTACTGGTATCTGTACAGCAGTGTAGGAAGTGTGGATGATCCCTACCTCCAAAAACTTGCAGTACTTACAAACTTTGGGGATAAATTTTAGTAAGGAACAGAGTCCAAATATTACTAAGGCAAAGAGTGAGTGTTGATTTTTTTATTACATTCAGTTTGAAAAGGAAAAGGAAAAAGTACTTTCACAAAATTCTAGCTTTGGGTTACCCTTTTACTGAATAGGTAGCTTTCAGCAAATGAAAAACTGTCTAAATGATTTCACATACTTGCATTCTGATAACAGGCTTAATAAAGATGGTTTTAAAAGCACCAGAAAAATAAAACATCTATGAAAAGTGAGGAGTTTCTGTGAAAGATTTTATTGCATAAAAAGAGAAGCTATCGGTTACAGAGTTTAACCAATGAATAATCAAAAATAGACAGTTATCCTGTGATAACAAATTTAACTGAAATAGATCGTGAGCACCGAAAAAAAGTTATTTTATCAAGAAAGTAGAAGAAAACTCTCAAATTATATTTCTGAAGAACTGAGAAAAAGTGATACTGAATTCTATCTGCAAACCTTTCCCTTGGTCACCCCATAGTAAAGTGACCAAGGGAAATATAACACCTTAGGTTACGTGTTCAGGATCACAACTCCTGCAGCTGAACTTCTGACAGAATTGGGTTTGTATTTAGGGTTGCCACAAAAAGACTTAATGAAAAATACTTCTGGAAAATTCTGAGACTGAAGCAATACTTAGACCCTGATTTGGAAGGTTCTAAGCTTTGAGAGGCAGAAGCATATTACTATTCAGACTGCAATTCCCTCAATCTATTATCCTGTTCCCACTGGTGGTACAACCCGGAGTCTTCTGACAGATGTGTAAAGAATTTTAACACACTCATTGGGAAAGTTTCATGTTAACTATTCTCAGTAATTGCCTCTTGCTCTGAAATCAAATGTGTCATTGCATGCAGCAAGTTTGTTTGCTTGTTTTAAACTAATTGCAACGACATGCGCTGTGACTTCAAATGGTCTCATAGAATGTCAGATGTACCCAAGGCTCCCAAGGTGGAGTTTGGTTATTGAAAATATGATTATTTCCTAATAAATATAGTGAAGTGCTGGCACAAATAATAAAATCGCTGCAGAACGATCAGCTTTGTGGCTGTACTTGGTCAGCCTGAACAGCTATTTTTATGGTCTCACTGCAGCTATTTAACTGCAGATATGGAATATAAAAGTAGCATTAATGTTGTTAGCTTTTTTTCTTAATCTCAAGAAAGAAGCAGAGGGAAAGATTATGACCAGCATTACATTAAAACATTTCATATTAATTAGAACTTAAGGACCTCATCTGTCTTTCTGTCTTAGTAATACCATGGAGTACTTCCAGGCTTATAATGTGTGAGGTTTTTTAACTTCTGAAGATCTATGTAAGGCTGATACAACCTTTGAGAATAAGAGGGATTATAAACAAATCACCACAGGAAAAGAAGTGGTAGAGGAAGAGGAGGAAAGTGGTGGAAAAAGCATGAAAATATCTCAGGATAGAATAAAAGCAAAGAGCAACTGAATTTCTGCTGTCTAGAAGCCTTAGGCCTCTGCTCTTCATGAAGTGCTCTGGAGGAATATTGGTTCAAGTTGTTGCTAATCTACCTTCTTTTTAGTGTTAGCATTGATCTCTCCCTTAAGAAATAGTAGATGAAGAAGAGGTATGGCTCATATTAAAAGTTTGTGAACATAAAATTACCTTTCCATGATAGAACTCAGATTACTTTGGCAAGTTTGCATGCTGTCCATAAGAAGTGCTTTTGCCCCATTGCCAGACTGAAGTATGGATTTTATATCCAAATAAATTGCAATAATAGCTATTCATAAAAATGAAGCACATTTTTATTATTGATCTGTTTCTTGGAGGGATGGCAAAAATGATGCTGCATGCTATTTGTTTCTGCTGGTTTTTTCTGCTTTGTTTCATTTGATTTAAACTTGCAGAACTTTAAATCATGCGAACTTTAAATAATATTTCATTTTAATGTAACATATAGAGGACTGCAAACCTGTAAAACTCTGTCATTCTTTTTTCTCTAACATGACAAATTGTTTTTATCATATTTTATGTAGAAAACATTATTTTGAAGAGAAAGGCTAGACTAGGTAGGCACTCCTACAAAGCATTCAGCAGTCCACTATAAATATGGTGCTGAGTTCTCAATCAATGCAGTGAAACTATGGTGAAATATGATGTCTGGAAGACAACTGTGAAGTAGAAGCATCTAGCTATGGGATACTCCAAACATATACTAGAAAAGTCTAAGGTTTTTCCAGTAAGATTTTGATGTCTTAGAATTCTGACAATGAAGAACCCCTAAATCTCAAAAATGCTTAACACTTAAATCAAGCACCCACCTGGTAAATGAGTGCCTATGGGGCTAATAATGTCTTGTAAAACAGAAGAATTATCCATGCTTCAAGGTGGGCCAACTAGACCAGACCTCACAAAACATGCATACAATCTGTCTCATTTAATGCAGCATCACCAGTATATTGCATATGCTGGATAAGGGAGACTAGGGAGTCCTTCACTGCTTGTGCATAAACACTGAAAGGAAGGTTTTCTTTTCCAAGTCATTATTCTTACTACTAGTCTAGAATATTTATGATGCTTTCTATACCTGACCTAACTCAAGCTCCCTTGTGTGACTGCTGGACTATAGCACTCACAGAGAAATATGTTTACAGAATCAAGAGCCTAGTTCTGCAACGTGCATTCCTGCTACTATTGCCAAGCACAGCCAGCTTTTATTATCTCAGTGGCAAAATATAGCACTTGGTATTTGGATGAACCTGTCTGTACTTGGAAAATCTGATTGCTGATTCAGTTTTGCGGTAACAATATACTTGCGCTCTAAAAGAGGTTAAAATATGATGTAGTTTAGCTGGAGATACTGATTCAATGTGTGCTGAAATTAATGAGTGCTTCAACACTGATTTCATTAACCACAGGATCAGGCCTTTTGAGTTAGGACTGATGAGTATGAAACATTTACTTGCCATCACTTGGACATGTTATTGATTTGAGAGCTCCCAAGGGAAGGCAGCACAATGGGCAGGTGGCAGAGTTTCACATGAAACCTGGATTACAGAAAACACTACTATTTTCCTTTGATTATCGAATTTGCAGTTTCAGCATGTGTTTGTTTGTGTCTGTGTAGCAAATTTACTGTTGATAAAATAACTACTAAAGCTACAAAAATGAGAATAAACCAAGCTCCTTACAGAAAATGTGCATGAGGTGCTTAGAAAGCACTGGGGGCTACGAATAAAATCTCAGATGAGAGATACATACTTATCATATCAAAAAACCAGATGGAACAACAGAATGCATGCAAATTCCCTTATGAAATTCATATCTATGTTGAAATATATATATATCACAGTATCATATACCCCCAGAATAAACAGTTTTTCCTACAAGATGACACAGAAATTAGGGTGAAAAACAAGTCATTAAAACCTGCAGATAAGAAAAGAAACAACTCATGGTAATTAAATCCAAAGAAGACCATGAAAATATCTTGGTATTATGGAATTAAAAGTGTCTGGAAAGGATCTGTAAGAATGTTCTCTAATATCTATTTCTCAATATTAAATGAAGTTTGATGGTAATAAGCATAAGTTACATAGGGTGAAAAGGGAGGGATAGTGATAGAGGACCTCATAAAGTTAACTGTGTTCATGAAAGAAAGATCCTTTGGCACCCCCAGAGGCATTTCACTGTTCAATGGATATTGGCCTCAAGAGGGTAGAGAGATGTTAAATTCATGACAACCAGGACAGAAATATGACAATTCTAATGCATTAAACAGATCAAGTGGCCCAGACTCTTCTGAGCGGCTATGCACTACTCCTGACCACTCTTCCCAAAAACACCAAAGGCATCTATAACATACAATGAAAATGATTATGGTCATAGAAAAACTCCTTATGAAAAGGAAGTGTGAAACTCACATTCGTTACCTTTGCAAACAGTTTAGCATCTGTGAACTTAATTAAAATGTTTGTGAGTGCTCCATCCCTGGTGGTGTTCAAGGCCAGGTTGGTCAGAGCCTTGGGTGACATGGTTTAGTGGGAGGTGTCCCTGCCCATGGCAGGAGGGGTGGAACTGGATGATCTTAAGGTCCTTTCCAACCCTAACTATTCTATGATTCTATGATTGGGAAACAACAATGGAGCTTCCAGTTCCCTGATACAGTAAGAGACAACCAGTGAATTTCAAAGGTAGCAGGTTTGCCGTTGATGAAAAGGAAGGAACATTTCACACAAAGCATTATTAAATTGCAAAACGAATTGCCCTACATTGTAGTGAAATAAAAGACTTAGAGAGATTCAGGAGGAATCTGCTTTCTGTATTGTTAGCAAAGATACTTAGCATCTAATAGCTCACTCTAAGCAAGAAAATACTGCTGGAGGAGAATAATAGTATCATACCTGATGTCATGAATCAATCATTTACTGATTTTGCCAAGCAGGCTGAGACCAGCAGAGCAGAGGGATTACTCCACACCTGTCTTCTCTGGGGGCTTCATGAAACATCTGGTGCTACATGAGTTATGTAGTTTACTGGTCTATATGCTTATTGGTTCAGATACAGTTAGATGGTGCTTAGGATCCAAAAGAAATAAAATAACGATGAAGTCCTGAAGCCAAACATTTCAGAGTGCTCTAGTAAAAGCTGATTTAAGGCCATGGGGATAAGATTATGTAGCACACTTTATTTATTGCCTCATCAGCACAGTGGGAAGGATTGAGTGATGTCAATGACTGTAGCCCATTGCTTGCATTCATTTGTTGCTTTGCTGTCCAGGAGCCAGAAAACTCCTATGGATCCATTCCATCTGTGCTCTTTTTAAACATCTGATGCTTTCATTGTCAAATTTACCTACAAATGAAATACTGCTGGAGAATTACTCCAATTTGATAAGATCTTGTTGCAAATCTTTCAAATTAACAAAGGGGAAACAAAATAAACATTTTTGGACAGTCATTCAAAACAATACATAGAACAGGATTTCACTGTCTGAACATACCCAGTTGCTTTTTCTGTTCTTGTTAGTAGTACTACTGATGTGATATCAGTGCACTTGACGAATTTTGCTGGCTAAAATGTGCCCTATGGTGATTCATTATACATTTCATCCCCCATAAGTTGCACATAGGTCTCAGATCTTGGTTTATAACATTTTCCTGCTAAGCTTGGTCTTCTGGTATGGTATTTTAATGACCTTCTGGGAATATCAGAGAGCTTATATGAAAAAAGAAAAAAAAACCCAGCAAAATAAATACCAGTTGATGGAGCTTGAACCCTTACCCCCAATATAATTAAACTGTGTGTCATATATACTCCTAGTTGTTCGATACTTGCAGAATCCTCTAGAACTTTTTATATATTTAACTTTTTCTCATTTTACCATCCATTTACTCATGTTTTGCCAGATTTATTTGACTACGCACTGCATATAGCAAAGAATTAATCTCAGGAGGAATCAGCTAACACTGTATTATTTCTTAGTGACATCGTTTTTTCTTGTTTTGATGAACTTTTGCCTTCTGAGAGAGCAGAGAGAAAACTGGGAACAAAGTATTTCGTTTTCAAAACTCATTTTTGTTCTTTGTAGTTAGTCAATATTTTTTATTAAACTGTTATCGAAGCAAAATTATTTATTGAACTCTCAGGCTGAGCAAATGACTGTTTTTTGATAAAGACAGAAAAGTCATAACTGCAATAGCTAACATTCAATAAAAATAATACAGCAATCTTGAAAAATTAAAAATATTTTCCAGACAAAAAGATGATAAATGTGACATTGAATGTTTCAGAAGAAAATGTGCTTCCTGTAGGAAAAATTTGTTTTAAATAGAAATAATTTTTCCAGAAAACATCTCAGTCTGTACTTCTAAATTCATCAGAAAATACCTTTTTTTCTTTACTCATGGTATTTTCCAATACATATCGGGAAAGACAGAATAGTTTTAACCCATGCAAACACTACCAAATGTTGATAACTATTTATATTTAAGAAGGAATTAATGTGCTTAATGCAGTCACTAAAAGTATGCCTACATTTAGAGGTGTCCATGTCTTGTTTTGCTCTGCTCCTTCTCTTTAGTACTGGGAGAGAAGTTAAGCCTGTGTGGAAGTTCTCCAGTTTTATCATGACCTCCTATTAATTAATATACCCTGCAGAAAAGAATGGGCTGAAATCTGACAGTGCAATAGTGTGTCAGTACAGCTAATAACTAGAACTGAATTGAGTCTGTTCAAGAGAGACGATTTGTAAACCTTCACAACCACCTATTTAAACTTACCTTGTAAAACAAATAAAGGCAAGAATATCAAAGATCATCCAGAAAATCCAGCTGTCAGCATAACCCAGAGAGTCTTGTGAGGGCTTGGATCCACTGTCAAAGTATTACACATCACCTGAGGCACCTTAACTGCCTGTGCATGTTTTTAGCTTGTAGCTAATCTGAGATAATTGGACTAAAGCTAAATTGAATTAGCTTGCAATAGCCTGACTAATACAACACACATGGGCAGTCACTGTGGCTCACCTAGCCTGGTAACTGGTTGAGCTGAGATAATTTGTTCATCTTCGTGAGCCCTGAGAAGCAAGTGTCAACCTTGGTGACCCTTCAAACTAGACAAGGCTTAAATGTATTCCATGAATAATCCTGCACTTTCAGAGTAATGGACTGAGTGATTCAATTTGACTTTTTAATTTCTTGACTGTTATGATTTTCTGAGAATGGCTTCTCTTTAGCTTCCTTCCTAAATCAGTGTGAAAGTATGGTCCTAGACCATATCTCAGAAGGGTTTTATAGCCTACCTTACACGCAACTTGAGCATGTGCCTTTTCTGTCATAGTAGCCAACTACTGTGGCATCCACTGAGTACTTTATGCCTCATTGGCAGGTCTGATAAACAGAGGAGACACAAAAGAAAAGCTACAGATTGGAAGTCAGAGGCTTTTGTGTATTGCATAGCTTACAACTGTGATGAGCCTGGATTGAACCATTGAGCAAAAGTGCTGAAATTCGTACTTATTTAGGACAAGAATCCCTTCTTAAGGAAACAAAGCGCTTATTGCTGGAAAAAAACTTAGAAGCCTGACTGAGATCTTATGGCTTTTGGATTTACTTATGTGCAGTGACCTGCACACTGACAGTCTTTTGATAGAAAGTTTGCTGAGAAGTTTCTCAGAGTCTAGCAGAGTGCATCACAGTCTGTTACTGTCACCTGCTGGAATGCCAGAGCAGAAAGATTTCCTAACTCAAAAGGTAAAATCACCTGTTATGGCATGAACCATGTTGCATGGCCATGGCTTTTCCAAACTTCAACTTAAAAATAAGTCAAAAAGTTGTTCTTCTTGCTGTTCTGATTCAATGTCTCCAGAAATTACTTCTTCCAAAGGTTGGTTACATCTTCCACTTTATCCATGACTAGTTTTTTTTCCTTTCCTCGTACTGTTTTTTCGTATTCCAACAGATAACTTTGTAGCATGCATCTGAAGATATATGTGCTTTTAAACGTGTTAAATAGGGTATTAAATTAGTTATGGTATGCATTTGCTTTGCTAGTGAGGAGACAATATAAATGTTCAGCACCGCCTACAAAACTATTTTCTATCATCTTGTTTTTCTTATTATAGCCAGTAATCTCTTTAGAGTTATAGACTCAAAATATTTCTACGAGTAATTCTGTTTCCTTAAAGAGAGTAAGGAGGATCAAAAGGAAAGACGCACAGAGGTTGCTACTTCAATAATGCTGGAAAAATGTTGGTGAAAAATCAAAGCAAACGTCTATTTAATTGTGTAGTATAAATTCAATCTGATGTATGGGATAAAAACTCTTTTACCGAAAGTTATCAGACCAACAGGCTGGTATTCAGCCTTCCATTAAAAGAGAAAGGCATCTACAAAAGAGATCCCAATTTTCTTAGACACTGTCTCTGCACTGGATGAATCACCCTCTGGAGCCTGTATGTCCTTTTGGCTAGATACTTCAGATTTGAAAACCTAAAACTGCAACAAAGCCCAAATGGAAGAGTCCATATTTTCCTATACCAGCTTTCTTAGTTGCCTATATTTGGCCTTTAAATGACTTAGACTGATGCCCCCAGCTCTCAGTTTCCCTGGGGATGTAACTGTATTAACAGGCCAGCTTAGATCCTACAAGATTATTTTTATTTTCCATTGAGTCTCTTCTTACATAATAGATTGTCATATTGGGAGCACGTGTGTGACATGGTCAAGCGGGAGATGTCCCTGCCCATGGCAAGGGGGTTGGAACTAGATGATCTTAAGGTCCTTTCCAACCCTAACCGTTCTGAGATTCTATGATTCTATGAAATAAGCCTTCTCTTTTTTGTACTGCAGGCAATTTATCAAGAGCAAACCCCGAGTAAGACTTTTAAAGTCCTCTTTTGAAGATTTGCCACTAATCCGCTCTAGCATTACAATCCTATGCAAGAAGTACTCCCCTTTCTGAGTTTTTTTTTTCCTTTTCTAATTCTACCTATATCAAAGAAAAGAAAGGAAAAAACCAGTCATGGATTGCAGTGGGAAAAATGGTTCCACTTCAATTATGCATAATGTAATTTCACAGCAACTATATCATGTGTTTGCTCATTTTTTTTCACTGCTTTTAACACGATCTAGAATGGAGACAAGGATATTATAAGCGCATGTGCGGGTGGTATTTTTGCAGATGGAAAGGGGCTGAGAGGGGTTAGCTGAATCTGTATTTCTGGAAATAATTGCTTCGTTACTTGACTGAGTTGCACGGAGCTGAGCTGATGTGATTCTCCATCTGTTTCTGTTCATTTACTGAAGTAGTGCCACTGGACATTAAATAAGAGCTTTATACAGTTGGTGCAAGAAATCCAGGGAAGACAGTCTGAAAGTGCTGAGGCTGTGGCTTATGTTTCAATCAGAAAAAGGCAGATTTGGTGGGCAAAGTACAAGGATTATATTCTTGATATGTGAGTTCAATTTTCAGCACTACCTCAGACCTCTTATGCATGATGCCATGTAACTGCTCTGGGCCTTCAAACTACAGATGTAAAATGGGAATTGTAAATATGATGATTGGTTTCCATCTCACTATATTTATCTGATTTAGTTTCTGGGATTGAGGATTTCCCCTTTGTTCATATATGTAGCCTTGCATAGGCTTATGTACAACACCTCGCCCAGGGAGGGATGGATCTCTGTCAGTACTTGCTGACAGCACTTATTTAATTAAGATTGTTATTAAGTGCTTAAATAAGATATCCCTTCTATCTTATGCAAGCCTCATGGGTTTTTAGTAAAATCATTATTCCAGGATCTCAGAAATAGATCTGTATGAACCTCTTCTAATTAATGCTTCTAACTTAAACTTCTCTGTATGATATTGCATGCTTAATATTATACTTTTCTCGGGATAATGGAAGTGACGTTGCAAAATATTTTGGATCTGTGGAATACCGGTGGATTGACCCTCTTTAAAATGTACTTTAAGCAAATATCATTATTTGATGATCAAAAATCAAAGCAAAAATCATGATTTTGCAGTTATAACTAGCATGTATACCTTTGGCTCACTTGGCGGTTTTAGAAATCTTCAGCTCATGAGGTCCTTCTCAGCTTTCCAAAATCTGCATGTGTAACTTTACCACAGTGAAATAAAACTGAATTTTTCATGTCAAAAACATCCAAACAAACATGCGAGTACGTTGCTAAGCTGCAGCTCTCAACAAGAATGACAAAGCCATGTTACAGAGCCGTTGTCATTGCCAGGGGCTCTAAATGGTCAAGTACAGGACAGAAAGTATTTTACTGACCCGTGTCATCTCAGATGATGAAATAAATTTTGTGGTCAGCATCCATATTTTTTGTACTGGTTCCTCTACATTGATAGGCACAGAGAAAAGCATTTTATTTGGCCTGTCTCTGAACTGCTCAGATGTAGTCCACCAGCAGCATAGAAGTATATTGGTATAGTACTGTGTCTGAACCATTATGAGCCGCAGGTTTTTGCTGACGTTTCACTATTGTTCTGGAACTGGTTTGCAACAGAGAAGCTCCTGTCATTGTCCTGTCTAGTCCCATATTTACAGGATATGTCCTTACTCCATTTTTTGAGTGCTTTATTGGAAACAGTGATGGACAGATCTTATTCTCTTTGCATGGACAATTCTTTCCTTTAAGGTCCTAGTCAAATTCTTTAAGGGTGTGCTAATGCAGGTCTCAACATGGAGAAACTCAGAAGAGAAAAATATTCTGGTTCTTGCAACGGGTTCACTGCATAGAAAAAGACAAATGGTGAATAATCACAATTGGTAAGCACAAGTCTGATGACCAAGTCTCAGATGGATTCAATACTGACATAGTCAAGGGGCCAAAAAGTAAGCTGAATAGATCTAGGCTGTGCAAAAACAGGATGACAAATACAGTTAATGTCAAGCCTAATCTCATCCACATCTTTATTGATGAGATAACTGAGGGGAAGCAACATTAAAGAAGGTTTACAAAGGAAAAAGCAACACCAGACTAGGAGCACTGATCTGTACTAACAAAACAAGGAACTGGAGCAAAGTGGACCTTGAAAACTTGTACCATTTTTCCTCAAATGACTGCTGAAGTCTTTTTTGGGAATAGGAAAGGACATATAAGCCCTGGGGAGCTAGGAAACTTAGTTAACATTAGGATGTCTGAAGTGCAGACTGAAAGCTTCCAACTATCAGTCCTATAAATAATATCAGAGTGAAACAAATATCTGTGTCATGATGATGCATCACAGTTAAAAGGCATTATAATGAAAAGATGTCAGCAAAGAGGAAAACAAGTGGGAAAATTAAATATCTGGAGAAACAAGACAAATTCAGGATACGAGGTGAGAGAAATGCTGAACAGGGAAACAAGAATCTGTAAAATTTGGTGTTGAGGAATTGGAACTAGATGATCTTTAAGAACCCTTCCAGTTCTGGCCATTCTATGATTCCATGACAGAGTTTGGTTTTCTCAGTACTTAATCATTTGTCTTGCCTTAATTAACAGAGATAAATATTAAAAGAGATGGAAAAAGCCAAACAAAACTCACAGTATAGCTGGTAACAGGTAGAAATTACAAATGGCTGAGCAATACAAACTGAAGTGAAATCAACACAAAATCAACCCGAGACCACTAATTGCCATGGAAATTCTTAGCACACATAGTTCAAGTTTGTGCCTATAATTTCAGCCAGTGTTAGCTTTGGTGATTTTTCAGTTTTCCTGCTTTCAAAAAGGCAGGTAAGGTCCACCTGCATCTGTTATATTCAGTTAAAGCTTACTAGAGGATAATTTCATTTTGGAACAGATTTCCAGCCATGGATGTTTATATTTGGTCTGCACTAGAATAAAACTTAATGCTCTGGTATATTTTTGCAAAATTAATTTGGTCTGAAACATTTGGATTTGGATCAGAATAGTTAAGTTGAAATCACTGAGTAACAGGTAAAATGTATAAACATATCAGAAGCATTTTCATGGTACAATATTAAAACAGTCATGAGACTTCTTCATATGTCCAGATTTTGTGCTACCACAATCAGTGGGTTGTATAACATCATTCAAAATAGCACAAGGCTCTATTTTCAAAGCAAGGTATTCCACACTGCAGATATTTAAATCAATGATGTTCTAAAAAAAAAAGATCCTCCTAATTTCCAGTCTGCCTTAATTGCTTGCCAGTTTGATCCACCTATCCTTTTCTTTGTGTTTTCTCATAGATTTTCTGCCCCTATATTTTCTTGTTAAGAGTAGTACCTCTTTTCTTTTGCTTTGTCACTCTATACAAATCAGGAGCTTATTTATATGCCCATTTGTAAAAAAGATTGTCAAGATTTACAAAAAGTCCCAAAAATCACATAAAAATCATAGAATCATAGAATGGTTTGGGTTGGAAGAGACCTTGAGATCATCCAGGTCCAACCCCCTGCCATGGGCAGGGACACCTCACACTAGACCATATCACCCAAGGCTCTGTCCAGCCTGGCCTTGAAATGTAATGTGTTTGTATTCAGTGGGTAAATTTGGAGCTTCCAGAACTCATGATTATGAGCATTTAGAGGGGTTTGCCACTAAAATGCTAGGAAATGTCTTTTCCCTGTCTTCCAATCCCCCCCCCCCAAGGAAATCTGAGCTATTCATTTAATCATAGGACCTGAAGACCTAGGTCACTTGTAAAAAGAAAAAAACCCAGAAATGTCAGATACCGCACTGACAGACTGACCTAAAGACAACTGAAGTCAATGAAGACACCATTGATTTGCATAGGCTTTGAAATGGGCTCTGACACATGCCATTGTGTTTGCAGTTACCATTCATGGACTTATACATTTTCTTAGGCACTTGGCTGTGTAAAGGCAGAGCAGAGTAAATCAGTTCCTTGAATGCTGATGGCTGGATCAAAAATACCATGTCTCGCAACACAAAGCAGTGAGCCAGCAGGAGCACAAGTGTGCAGAGCTGCTCAAAAGACTGGGGTTATTCTAATGGGGCTGAACTTTTGCCAATACCAATGTCTCTCTGCACTGCTCTTTAGTTGTATGTCTCATAACTAGTCGATATTCCCCTTTTATTTAATATCTACAACTTTTTATCTCTCATTTTCTGGACTCACTTGCTGATAGATGGGTTTTATATGCAAGTTTCTGCACTTTACCCTTTAGATGTTTGGCAAGCTTCAGTTTTGCCTTTTCATAAAGACAAAATGCTGTATTTATTTTGCAGAGGTAAGAACTACATGGCTGCCTAACAATGTTGTGACATCTTTCCAGAGATAATATCTATTTGGAGAAATGAGAAGCTGCTTCCCAACCCCAAAAAAGCCATGCTTATCTTGAAATAACAATAATAATGATAATAATGATGAAAATAATAATAATTATGGTAATCATAATGATAATAATCATAACAACAATAATAATAAACCAATGCGATGCACCAACACTTTATAAATTTCAATTTATGAAGCAGGTAAAATGCTGCTCAATTTTAAATCTGACCTCCAAATTAGAAAATGTTTATTGTGTTGCAGTATCCTTATGTTTATCACTGTTCCCTGCCCAGTCATTTCTGTTTGGGTCAGTGAATTTTGACAAACTGAGAGGAAATTTCTGTCAGAAAAGCATTACATTCCCATATATTTTGTTATACAGATAAGTAGAAGGTGGAAAGTAAAATTAGCAGAGAACCTTAAACATAAATTCTGCATTATATTAAGCGCAAGAAAATCTGAAAAATGGATTAAAAAATGAGAGTGCACTTGATGAAACAAGAGATAATCTAACTTAGATATATAAAAAATAGAAGACCAAACTTTCTGAATCCTCTCACACATTGAACACTTGGTTTGACCTCATTTTCACTTGTCTTTTTCAGACCAGCCAAGGAGCTGATTGCACATAGGAAAAGATCTATGGCAAGACATAGCCATCCAAATTTGGTCCAGTAACTAGAATGTAATCAGTCATAACTGGAGGAGCTTGTATCTGAAAATACCCTGTAATAAAGCTAGAATTAGTCTGAGACGCTCTCCTGTGTTAAATGACAAAAGTTAAAGGTAAATTAGTAGACATCTCAAAATGCATTGCTGTATATAAGCAAAAGTTACTGTGCATTCATTATTCAGTTTATGCTTCATTATTTTAAATTCTCTACATCAGCTTCACTTAGGCACTACTAATAAAGGATGACTGATAGAGAATATAGCAAATAAATGGCTATTCCAAACTAAAGTTAACAAAGTACTTATAATGTTAAGCTATGAAACTTGCTCACATTTCTAATCTTTAATATTCCGTTATGCCGTAGTAATCCCTGATTTACAGTGTTCAGCGTGCAGCCATACATGGAGGAAAATATTAATTGTAAACTTGGTATTAATGAAGTAATTAATTTATCTTGGCAACAACAGCATTTGCCACCAGAAAAATCCAAGTAAATGATAATAATATGTAAATAACT
This sequence comes from Psittacus erithacus, assembly GCA_009867235.2. NCBI lineage: Eukaryota > Metazoa > Chordata > Aves > Psittaciformes > Psittacidae > Psittacus > Psittacus erithacus. Next base: position 18,857 of record WYDI02022036.1, on the reverse strand, counting down.
TTTTGTGCATTTGGAAGCTAACTTCCATATCTTTGCTTCAATAATAGGTGTTTTTCTGTATTGAAGGTCAAATCCTACTTGTTCTCTAATAATGTCACTGGGAGTCAGGGAGATTAAGAATCAATAGAGAGAACTTTAAGCTCCACTTCTCTGGATTCTGTGTGCATTTTTGTTTTCCAGACTGGAAGAGTCTCAAATATTTTGATTTTGGGAAGGCTTATCCATGGCAATAATTAATACTCCTGGTAGCAGCTGCAGTCTACGTCTGTGGTTTATCAGGTCAGCTAGGATCTGTGTGACCCCTGTGTATTTCTATCGAAATCAGAGGCATTGTGCAACCTTTCTGGGAAAGAATGTATAGATCAGCTGATATTTAGTTTAGTGGTGGACTTGGCAATCCTAGGGTAAAGAATGGGCCTGATGATCTTAAAGGTCTTTTCCAATGTAGTTGTTCTATGATACTATGATATGGACAGAGGTTGTCATGGTTTAACCCCAGCTGGCAACTAAGTACCACTTAGCCACTCACTCACTTCCTCCTACCCCTTCCAGGGATGGGGAGGACTATAAGATCCTGTGGACTGTGGCTCTACACTCTCAATGAGGATGTTAATATAAGACGAAACTCATGCCAGTCGTCTAGAGCTTCAAACATTTCTCAATACTAATGGTCTTTAAATGCCTGAACTGGTGAAAAGTAACCTGATGTCTAACAAGTTTTTTTCACTGCAGTGTCTTGCAAAGATACAGAGCAATGCAAAATGAATATAGAAATATGAAGTCACAGTGTTACAATCAAATACTTAGGATCAAAAAGTGTTTCAAATTCAATTTGAAGAGACCAGCACAGCATTTCTCTATTGTAACTAAAACGCATTTAAAGTCAGGTTCTGAATGCAGTTTTTGCCCACGTCTACCTGCTGAATTCATCAAAACTCCCTTGCAGCTCCCTCCAAAGGTGCATATCACCCTCATGAATAAAACAACCACACACTGATCATGGAAGAATTAGTCTTTTTAATCCTTACCACACTATGTTTTCTAGAATTTCTCTCTGGCACTGAACATAACAGTGATGTCCGAATCATCTGTATTTCCACTGTTGGTACATTTTGCCTAGATCAGTTGGTGTGGTGAGTCGTATTGCAAATGTATTCCCTCGTTTTTTGTGGCTAGTTCCTTGCCATTATTCTTTATTTTTTGTTCCAAGTAAAACATTTGAAATTTCATCTGAATTGGTCCTTTCCACATTGCCTCAATCTGGCTGCTTGGGTAAAGCCGTCTTCCAAAAGTACTAAGAAAAAAGTGACAGTTCCAGTCCTTTTCATGTTTATGGTAAGAGTTAGCATCCTTTATCAAACCTGATGGCAGGGGGTTGGAACTGGATGGTCTTAAGGTCCTTTCCCACCCTAACTATTCTATGATTCTATGATTATTGCATTAAATTTGTGTCTGACTTTTAAAAATCATGTTCATTGCATCTTCTGTATATGTATGTATATATATGGATATACATAATGGTCAAAAGGGAGCCAATTGTGTTAATACCAATCAGAAATAGAACTGAAAACTATTTGTCAATGTAATCTAGAATGAAAGTGGCATGATTTTGGCAGGACTGGAAAAGAACAACTCAATGGCAAAAAAAATGTAAGGAATCAGAACTTTATTTAGTAGTGAGAATCCTGCTATGTAGGGCAGATTTACCTATGCTATGACATTAAGACAGATTTTACAAAATACACATATTAATACACTTTATGCAGTCTTATAAAGCTTGTAAATAGCAGCAGTGACTTTAAAACAATGAATGAAGTTAGAATGCTTAAAAAAGTATGAATGTGACCAAAATTCCAGAAATATAATGTAGGTTTCCTTGATATAATGCTATGAAAGTAAGAACTGAAGCTAATTAATTTCTGTGTTATCTAAGATAGTGTTAAAATCTAAGGATTATTGCTTCCAGAGCACGGATAGTATAGTAACTAAGAGACTGTGTCTTTCCCAAAACAGCACACCATGTTATAGAGCCCTGTAAATTTTCCTAGGTCATTAACCAAATCTAAATTAAACGGGGAAGCAAACACTGCGGAGCATTTCTTCCCTGCTGCTGATTTAATGCCCTTTCATCCCCAAATCTCCTCATGGAGACCAGGGGAGAAAGATAGCTGTCACTGAGCAGTGGCATGGGGCACATACCAACTCTGAAACCGATGGGACTTTTTTCATGTAATTCATCTCGTGAGCTCAGCATCTTTGCCATCTCCTCTTTGCTGAGTTATTAAAAGATAAAGAAGAGCAGCTGCTGCAGTAGACATAAAAATTGACAAACTTACAATAGGTGATGCCACCTGTGCCTGCCTAATTTAATCACAGCCCAAACAATCTGCCATCCATTTACAGTGGAGATAATGTTCAAGAGCATCTGAAAGTGACTCAGAAGCAGCCGGGTGAGGGGAGAAGAAGCAGCATGGGAACAGTTTGCTCAAACACCCTTTCAGCTACAAGAGAGTTTATAGAATATGGCTAGTGGACACGAAAAACCCTTTCCCTGCTTTTATGTAGAGAAGGTAAAAAGCCTGGTGAACAGCTAACAAACACCATATCGAACACTTACATGCCAGATGGATTCAGCTGTATGGTATTATATCAGCTACTGCTGATCCATCTGTAGTGAATGCTCCTTGCCAGTTGCTTGGCTTAGAGAGTGTTTGGGAGGACATGCCAAGGGAGGAAGAAGCCTGTTTGTTGCACAGGCATAAGTATCTTTTCTGCTGATCTCTCATTGCCTTGCCTGCAATAATCTCCACTTCTTTTATATGTTAGTATAACTCTGGATATTATCATGGTTAATCCTTGTGATTCTGTATGAAAACTGTGCTTCCAAATTCCAAATACCCACTTCACATGCTCTTAAGTTTAGCAGTTTACAAGCTTTCTCATTAAATTTTCAATTCAGCTCTGACAAAAAAAACCAAACATGGAGCAGAAGAAAACAAACATGGAGCAGAAGACTAAATACATCTGATTGTCTTAAAGAAGCTTTATCCTTAAGATCTAGGGTGAGTTGGTGTGACTTGCCTGTGTGAATGGTGGGTGTTATTCCTAGGTAAAGCCCTCTGCCATCTGATGTGTTTCCAAAACAATACAGTTCATGGATACAGGACTTAGTTCAATGAGCAGGTTTATGTGTGTCCATCTTCTGAAAACTGCATTTCAGTGTTGAGTGTGTTGACAAATGTGTTAGTAGTCATAAAAATTGTCTCGAACACAACAAGAAGATGTGACTTTTGGTGAAAACCTCATTTTTCTGATAGAGACCCTACTGCATCAACATTAAAACATTCTTCTGTGTCTTTATCACACAAATGGAAGCACAGGGGCTGTATATGGATTTCACCTTATTCAGTAGTATTCAGAACTTGCCCCTTCAATACTACTAGAGCCAGAGGATCTTCCTAAACAAAAGGAAACAAGTTTTAAAACAACAATAAAAGCTCTGGTCTTTTAAAGTCTTATTTTCCTCCCCATTTATCTCACTCTTTCCTGAACTGTTACCTCATATTCTGTTCTTTTCTCCCTGCCATTATAACACATTCCCATCAGTAAGGAAGGACTCCCCCCGAGCTTTCACCCCCAAAGGGAAATCAGTTCATGCTTATATTAGTGAGTTGGTTACTGAGGTAAATCTGACATTTAAAGGTGCAAAATTATTATTATTTGAACTCTGAAAGCAATTAAAACATGCAAGATTTAGTAATAAAAGCACTGCCTTTGTGCATACTATGCTGTAGTCTTTTTTCATAACAGCCATGTACTCTAGGTAATTAAATGTTAGCAGAGATTGCATTCCCCGCACCAGTCCAGGCTGTCACTAAACCTTTAGACAATATTTAAAGAATGACAAAAGCACACACAAACTTGCTGAAACCTGAAAGGCTTCAAGGAACTACTCAGTATGGTTTGAGCTGAGGGACACTGGTTGACAGCTATACATGTGAAGGGATCTCTAAGATATTTGGAGTTTTTAATACATATATGCATCTGAGCATCTCCTTTAACTACTAAAAACTTTATTAATTTATTTTCTTGCTCTACATTATAGTACTATTTGTTAATCTTGCAAAACCACATTTATTTTATTTTATTTTATTTTATTTATTTTATTTTATTATATTTTATTATATTATATTATATTATATTCTTTTTACAGAAAACAATGAGACCTAGAGATTGGAGTCTGCTAATGATTAAGGCACCCAAATATAGATGCCTACATGCACAGAAAGATTGTCTTGTACTCAAAAGCAAAGCAGACAGTGCATTCAAATGAATCTGAAGAATCACTCAACTCACCCAAATTAGACACAACAGGATTCAGTTGTCTAAAGATGTGGTTCAACTGCCAGTTGAGATGCCCTAGGTTATCTGAGAGACCACAAAGGACTTAATAAACACAATAAGGGATATATGGGATCAGCAAGAGGAGACCAAATGGTTATCTATCTTGACATACAAAATCCTTATACATCAGCATAATAGTCTTTCAGCAACTAATACAGATTTTATTCTCAAAACAGCCTTATGGAGCCAGGGAATGAACTGTGTTTCTGGATTCCTGTTGCTTAATTGAAACAACCTGTTCAATTAAGTAAGTTTATCAATTTTAGATTACTTTTAAAGCATTTTAAGTTTTATTTGTCAGACAAAGACCCTGTAGTACTATTTGTAAAATCTTGATTTTGGATGAGAGGGAATTTTGTGACTTTTGACACCTTTCAGAACTTTCTCTTGTAAAATTAAACCATATTTAGGCAAAAGTAAACAGGAGAAAAGAGGAGTGAAATACAGAACTCTGGAATACCTTCTCATCTGGAACAGTACTGAGTCCTCTGAGACCATCAGACATCAGTATTATCAATACACGGATGCTTCCAGGCTTTGCATGCTGCTCAGTTTTGGAAAACCAATTGTTACTGGAATAGATGAATAGATGTGGTCAGGATTCATTCATTTTTTTAAATTATAGAAAAATATTTTGTCAAATAAGTCAATATTACATCGAATTTTCAACTAAAATATGGGCATCTAAATGGGAGTCTTCTTGTTTAATAAAACGTTATCTTTAGTAGGTAAAATAAATAATGATTTTTACATATCAAAAGCTTAATTGACATTCTTCTTTGCTTAAAATGTTTGGGGAAAAATATCTCTGCCAAGTCTTTATTTTGGCTTTATTCAAAAGTCATCTGTAATCGACTTACAAAGTTTCTTTCTATTTAAGCAAAAGTTAAAGGGTTTTTATTGGGTTTGGGATATTTTTTGAGGGATGTTTGCTTTGCTTTGTAAAACATCTTGTAAAAGATGTTGATTAATAACCAATAAAAAGTTACTTTTAAGAGACTCGGTTTTAATAATTTTGGTGTAAATAGTTTGAGAATATACTTTTTTTTTTGTTATGTCACTGGAAGTTATTGGTGCTTGCGGTTTTGTTTATATGGTTTTGCATCTGACCCAGACAGGAAAGTATATTAGTATGTTTTTGAATGATATTTTGAAGCTAGTCACACTTAAAGGCTAAAACTCATGAAGATTATTGTCAATAATTGAAGAATTTAAGGTAAAATGTACATGACCTTGATTAATCTATAAATAATATTATATTTTTCTGCACCGTTTCATTATTTCCCCTTAGTAATCCAGTCATAAAGCATCATATAATTAGTTAAATTATTCTAACATATGGGTTATAATACAAAAGAATCCTTCCTCTTTGAAACTATTCTTTCAGTATTTCATTTACTTCTGCTTGCCCAGAAGTGTATTCTCAGTGAATGAATAAACTAATTGAAGCAACTTCTTTAGTCATTTCATACTGTCTTTCTTCAGGGGGTATGGTTGTAAATGAACAGATCTAACTAATAAAACAGAAAGAGTCGCTAAAGTTAGACTTCAAAGGCCGTTTTCATCCCCTTGCGTATTTTCATGCTAATATCTCTATCGTTTCCCTTTTTCTGTTCCCACTGAAAGTTAAAAACCATAAACTAACTCTTTTAGAAATCTTAACAGAGAAATATGTCAAACCATCAACAACCTTTGAAAAGGTTTATCGATTCTGAAAAGGAATTGAAATAAAAACTAAAGCTTCACTTACTTTAAAATGGCACAGTACAATTAGGCAACAGTAGCAGGTGTAGGTAAGGCTGTTTAATGTATGCTCTTTATATATATGTGTATATGTCCTATAATAAAGATATTGAACTGGACAGGTTCAATCAAAACAATATAGGAAGATTTAGATTTGTCTTGCAGCTTTTAATTTGCACATGATGACGATAGCCTGGAGCTCAGTGAGGAATTTTGTACCCTTTATTTTGTAAATATGCATTTGGAGGAAAAGGAAATCCAAAACAATTTGTAAGTCAGTGTTCAATGTATTTACCATTGTTATAAGTGAGCGGGGGGAGGGGGGAGATGGGATAAGGTGGGTAATATTTTATTCCAACTTTTTAAAATTAAAGAATTTGGCCTTTTTAACTGTGAGTAATTTGAAGGCTATATTAGATTAAATCTAATATATCTTGGGAAAGGTAAAAAGACCTGAAGATGGAAAAAAGGAAAAATATCACTTTTGGAATACAAGCTTTTAGGCTTTTCCAATGTGCTTTTGTCAATTAGAAAAAAAAACCAAAGATCACTTTCTGTAATCTTATTTTGGTTTAAGCTCAAATTTCTTATTGTTTTTCACTATCAAACTAAAACACTACATCAGCACATAATGTTAGGGTTTATTCTTTTTGGTCATGAGCAGGTCTTGGATGTGAAGTTGTTAACTTCATGAACTTTTGCCAAGCAATAGTATTTTCTAGATTGATATGGAGTAAAACATGTGAGAGAGGTTTTAGATTATAACCTCAGGTCTGCTATGTTTCCTAACCTGCTCATCCACACGCTCAGGGCAGTTGTCTCCATGAAGAGTTTTTCCCAGAGCAACAGCTTTGTGGCTCAAACTGATCCTCCTTCTTTAAGTGTACATTAATTTAAAATGCACATCTCGTGTACCTGGAATCCAGGTACGTGGTATAAGGAGAGGTGGCATGTGTGGTCCAGGTTGTCCAAACTTCAGACACTTGCTCTTTCTTCAGTTCATAATACTTCTGTCCTTTAATTTTCAAATCAGTCACAGATAGCTGTTACAGAGTAGGAGCAAGGGAAAATCCTCAAATCCTTCCTAGGTATATTTATCATTAATTTAGCTTAGCAGGGTACGGTACACTGAGGCCATGGGGTAAAAGGAGAGAGCTTAGTTTTCATCTCAGGTACAGTTGAAGATACACTGAAATTTGGATTTCTTTTTTTCTCTTTTAAACCCTTAAGTAACACACAAACTCTGTAGCTACCCTGATTAACGGTAGCAGTAAGCTAGGGCTGTAAACCCTTCTTTGTACAATCCAGCTACTGGCATGTTGCTAAGCTAATGAGAAAAGTAACAGAAACTTCAGAATGATTTTCTTCCCCTCTCAAGATGCTGGCTGGAAGCAGAGTTAATTGTTATTCCTTCTTCAGGGTAACTGTCAGGCCTTTAACTTGGTACTGTACTTGCTGCTCCCTGGGATAATGGAAACAAACAAGTACCAGAGTATATAGAAATTTGTATTTGTCAAATGTTCGTTTTACCTAGTGTCTGCTGGGGACAGGGAGATGGGGGAAGAGGCTGTTATGTTGACCTCGTTTTCTCTGCTGATGGATTGCAAGTGTGTTTTAAAACAAGTTGTCAAGCACTCAGTACTCACACATCTATAATATAGCTGCTATGAGGCCTTCCTGCTCTCGTATGTATTTTGTTAGCTTCTCTCAGTTTATGCCATTAACCTGGTCAGGGCTCTGCGGGATGTCAGATTAGAGAGTTCCCTGCACTGCATTAGGATCTTACCATTCATGAGTCTCTCCAAATATCCTCATAGGTCTGTTTGTTCATTTAGGAGAAAACAACAAAAGTTTTCAGAGCTGTGCTCTGGATTAATCCTGCTTAATTTCAGGCTTGTAACCTGATCATCTAATTGCTCGTGGCTTTCTTTGTAGGGAAGAAAGGGAGAAAAAGACTCCATAGGTAAAAGATTCCTGTGTTAAATGTCATATGCCTTTCACCATCTCCCCTAACAGCATTGTGTAACCTGGCATTAGAAGTTTAATCATGATTAAAGAGTGACTGGGACACTGAATTTTCTGGGATGAAGAATTTTGTTGGTTTTTTTCTGTACTTCATCTCTGAAGAGCACTGATTACCATTTCCATGGTCTACTAAAAGAAGTTTACTTGTAATCTTCACTACCTGCTGTTCTAGTGTATACACAAATGCACAATACATGCATGTATGCATGACCATACAATTTTTCCAATCAGCTCTAATCATAATAGGCTTCATCTGAACATCAAATTTTGACCCAACACCAATTTTAGTATTTGAGCATAGGGTGCTTTTTCTCATTATTTTCAACTCAGATTATGTTTTTCCAATAACTTCATATGTCTCCCTAGCTGTGTCTCTTAGAGGATCTACTGAAAGCAATTTATGGGTCAGAAACAGTTTCCAAATTCAGATTTATGATTTGCATTAGGTAGTAATCATTAAAATAATGATTATGTGCAAATAAGTTCCCCAAAACTTACATTGTTTGTTTCTTCTGATTCTGTAATATATGATCCTACTGTGTTTCTCTCTTCAACTATTTGTTGCTGGTTTTCAGGGATAAATTCCTCAGATCTTTCAATAATCCTTAAGGATACTGAGTCTTTCCTTATTTCATGACCTATTTTATTCGGATCTTCACAGACTTTATTTCTAGCAGTGCATTTTTCACTCCCTTTTTTTACATCGGAAAGTATTCTCATGGAATGACATTAGGAAATAAGAGATTTATATAGATATAAAAAAAAGGTCAGTTTTTCTGCTTTTTCATTAGTTTTCTGCCTGCAGTTTAAAACACTTGATGTATGTAAAGGCTGATATTCTAAGACAAACGCATTTGCTTTGTAGCTGAATTTCTTGCTGGTTTAGAACACTTATGATAGCTATAATTATAATTTACAAATTTATGACATGCTTTTGCTTGAAAAACTTGTAGTATGTTATGGACATGACTGAGCAAAGCAGGAAAAGGAAATATTTTATGATTTGACAGAAGTCATATGGAGACCTTGCCTCTCTCCATAGACCCAAACTGAGTCTAAATGGCCAGCATTGGCTAAATGCGCACTTTTCAAACAGCTAATGTTAGGTGAGATGAATCCTTCTCTGAATGATGGGAAACTGTGCATGATATGCCATTGGGTGCAGGCTCATGCTTCATTAACGGTTTTTTTTGTTTATCTTTTCATTCCATCTATCAATTTAAATTATTCCTTAACATTGAGTTGTGAAATTTACTACTGGGGAACTGAGGATTCCTTATTATTGTTAGTTTAGAGCCAACTTTGTCATTTGTGGGTCTGCAAATAATTCCCCAGGTGCAAGCGATGTGCTTCCATCCTAACTATCTTAAACCAAGTTAAAACTACAATTCCTTTTGTTCTATTTGTGACAAACTTTAATTATGTGACCTATTTTTATAAAAGCCACAAATACCAATCACCTACAAGGTGAGGTCTGCTCACAGCTGTATTGTCTTGCTCTGGATAGTGTGGGTGTCCTCTGGAGAGAACATCAAGGAATTGACTAGCAAAAGCTCATAAACCGGCCACAGTGTCTGTACACATGCTTGTACACACTGCCTGTAGTTTCTTCTATTCAGAAGCTTTTCACATATTCTGAATCCCTTCTCCGTTCTTTCATGAGGGAATGATGTGTTCCTCAGAAAAGTAAATTCCATTCTTTTGGAAATGCTTTCAGTGAACTTAGGTCCATATCCCTTTTTCTTTCCTTAGGCTGAATTTTGCTTTTCTGCTCCATACACAGTTATTCTGCAGTTTTAAAGCTGACACCTAAAGCACAATGCTTACTGAGTCTCATGATGCATTGAATAATCCAGGTAATGATATATATCAAAGGAAATTCAATCTCAAATTTGGTACAGCATTATGTACCTGCTATGGCTTTTCTGGAGCTGATGGAGGTGTTAGCAGTAGTGAAGGAGGAATTAGCATTCCTTGCATCTTTATGCCCTGTTTAAAACCAGTCTTTCCTACTGTCCAGCTGTGCCACTTTCCCAATATGCAGCATACACTACTTTAGCTCTTCTCTGGCCTCTGTAAAACCACAGAGAATGAATAATTTAGATATCAGCTAGGAAGTGGCCACAGTTTTCTACCTGCAATTTCCAGCTATGACCCTGCACTGTAACATGACCTTGTGCGGGGTTCAAGACGTGCAGGGCTCAAGGAAATGTCCTCCCCAGTCTGAAAGGTGCTTTCCACGGTTACACTGGGGCTAAATGCATTTTATTTTCAGTACAAATACAAATTGAACACAAACTGCTGTCTTTTCAGAGATTGATGGAGAAGCTCAAAATGGTGACAAACTTACAATGAAAGAAAGCATACAATGACAATTTCAGCAGTGCTGAAGACCAGTCTTTTAGATCTGACTGACGACAATTTTGTATTCAAGTGTACACATGCTCTTCCATAAGAGATCAAACAATTCTTGACCATTTTATGTGAGAATAGTTACTTACATAGTGACCTTAATCCTCATATTTTATGACAAATCAGATGTAATTAACTCTGAGCAACGAATGGCTGATTGAAAAAACAGTGTAATCTTGGCATTTAGTATAATAAGCAGCTATGAAGTAGTTTATAATTTTTCACCTGACATTCTCTGATCTGAATGATATGATTTGCCACTAATAAAGTGGAAATTATTCACTTTTTATTTACAGATTTATTCTCTCTGCAGCAGTCTGTGCTGGCAAACATTAGAGACCGTTGCATGTGAAAGGTGTCCAGCTTAGAAAATTGCTTTTGAAGATATGCAATATGCCAGAAGATGATATTTTGTCTGTGTAAACACAGGAGTTGCCTCAAGTGTAAGCTTTTGAATCCTTGTTTCTATGACTGAAGGAAACAGCAGAGAGCTGGTTAAGAAGGCAGAGAGTGGAAGTTATGGAGCTGGTATGTTGATGTGAGCCCAATGAGAGAAATATACTGGTTAGGGATGGTTGGTCAACACTGGAGGTTAACTGAGACACATTGAAGACAAAGTAGGAAGGAAAGCTGCAATTATCAGTACAAAATACTTCAGAAGAACCAGTTAAGACTAAAGTATCCTTTACAGAGTCTCTTTATAGCTCTTATCAGTCAGATGAAGGGCTTGCACATGCAGTAAGCTGGCAGACTGTCTTAAGGAGAAAGGCCCCGTTACTTCCTTGAACTGGTTAGATCCCACAGCCATGCAAAAGGCAATTAGCGTTAAGAATAACAGGATTTAATCAGCTCCTGAGAACTGTCTCAGGCAGATTTCCACTTTTGCTGGGTATTATGTGTGCAATGTTCTCTAACAGCCACTGCATACTCTTTGTAAGCCTTTTGTGCCATAAAAACACTGTAGATTTGTCTGCAGATGTGCTGCTTTCCCTATTCAAAAGGGCATCCTTACATGCCTGAAAGAGTATTTAGGAAAGAAAACAAATGGTCCCATGGGTGTTCTGTGTATGAGCCATGACTCTTAAGACTCTATGCCTTCAAGACATAAATTTTAATCGGCTTATGTTGCCTTGTGTTGATAAGAACTTTCTGTATATATAAAGATCAATATTTTTATTAAGTCTGGACTTACCCCCAAATACAAAAGCATATTTGAGCGCAGTTTTTAGAATCAAAAATACAAACAAATAAAATAAAATGCTACCACAAAACTTCAAAAAGGCCAGATCAGGAAAAATCTTTTGATTTGATTAAAGTCGCTTTTGTTATTTCTTTTAGCTAGATGCTGCCTGAAATATGCCAGAGAAAACAGGAGGATGAAAGGGTACAAGATAATAATACATTATATGATAAATTAAATGATAAATTGTAAAGAAGATAAGTTGATGATAAAATATAACCACGTTTTTATTTTTTCATTCCACTATGAAGAAAAATTAGTGGATTCCATAAGAAAAAGCAAAAATTAACATTTCCAAAAGGAAAATCTTTAAAAGGATTAGTTGCTCAACCTCACAGGTGGATTAACTGCTGTGAATAGAAAACGTCAACTCTGTTCCAAGTCTGTAATACCAAGAATATTGAACAATACATAGTCTCACTTAACACAGAAAGAAACATGAAAGCATCAATTTTAGCAAGATCTTGAACAGCAATCAGAGCTCAGAAAATAATTAATCATAGAAAGAGGATCATTCAAGCACTTCCTCTGTATAATGATGACAGAAGAGTTTCCATAGGTTATGTTCAATTCAAAAACCAATCTCTGGGAAGCAGGGTAGTCTATTGCATTTTAGCAGTCTATACAGACAAAAGAAGATGGGAATGATATTCCAGCAAGTACCCAGGAAAAGAGACTTTGGAGAAAAACAATAAATTCTCCTAGGCTTCACTGGATAAGTTCTTCAATGTCTGAATTTGTCTGGAGAAGGAAGCACAAAGAAAGTATATTGAGAGACAGAGAGGTAAGGCAGCAAGGAAAATCTGAATTCATAGCTGAAGGAAGCACAATACATACCCTACCAAATCCTGACATCAGTCCCTCTTAGAGTTAATGTGGAGATTATTATGTATGTATTTGCTGCCTTCCCTGCCAAGCACAGCTGCAAAGTGAGATGCTTAAAGCTTTGGAGAAAGAGGTTGCTCCCCAGAGATTTTTCTGCAGGTCCAAGAATTCTGAGAGCCAGAATCAGAATCATCTGATCCACTCTGTAAGATTTTAAGATAGTTATGCTCAAGAATGTATGTGTAATTTAACTTCTGTGTAATTTACTAAGAGATAATTCAGGCCCAAATGTTGCATTCTTCTGAAAGAGGTTTAGACCAAATATAGCTGCCGTGGAATACCCTAGTTAGACTCTGGCTCTTAACTCACAATGTATACTCTTCATTTAGCCATATGTATGCTCTGCTCATTCTCCTGATAACTAGTTCTTAAATCTGGTTCTTCCATCATCTGTGGCATTTCTATGTTGATTTACGGACTACATTGTTTTGATGCAGTCGCTGGAGTTTATGAAGAAAGGAGATATAGAACTGAAGTATTGTGATTTCAGTCAGGAGGCAGACCTTGGAAAAAAATAAAAAAGGCATGAAGCTTAAAAAGGGAATTGTGGTCTTTATTTTTAAGGTTTTTTTCTGGTTTCTTGAGCTCTAAAGGATCTTATTTTCTTTGAACTGCTTAATTATATGACTCCAGAAGCTGTGACTTTTAATTGTCAAAATAACAATAAAAATCACAAAACACGGCAACCTTAAAAATGGATTCATTGTCCCTCCACAAATCTGTGTGGTTCAGTGAAGGCAGGAAGGGAAGAAATGAGTTTTCATTTCACTTAAGTAACAGTTTAACAACTTGTGACCATAAGCTGAATCTGGTGAGGCGTGCATGAGATTTAGGTTTCCAGAACACGAAAGGCAGAGAGAATTTTTTGCATTATAACAATTGTTGTGTATCACAGGATATAAGATATTTTGTCCCAGCAGTCAGCAATCTGATTAAATAAGGCACTCCAGGTGACAAGAACAGTAATAATGCCTCTCCTGACAAATTAGCAACTGGAACAATGTATCAGCTTGTCTGCAATACTAAGGCTGCAGAAGTTGAAGTACATATATACATATGTACATTAGAGGTACCATTAGTGTTGCTTTCACTAACTTCCCTATTTGAATCATCCTTCTGACACCACTGTATTCAATCCAGTTGAATACAGAAACAGTACAATAATCAGTGGAATAGGTTCCTGAAATCCCATTTTGCTCCTTAAGTAAGAATTTTGTGTGGGGGACTGTGTCAAAGGCCTTACAGTAGACAAGGTGGATGACACCAGTTGCCCTTCCTTTATCCACCAGTGCAGTTGCTCCACCATAGAAGGCCAACAGTTTAATCACACATAATCTACCCTTTGTGAAGCCACATTGCTTGTCTACAATCACCTTCCGGTCAACCCTACTTATTGACATATATTCCAGGAGCACATGTTCCATGATCTTACCAGGCTGACGGGTTGATATTTCCCAGGGTCCTTCTTTTTACCCTTTTAAAAATGGGTGTGATATGGGGAAAGTCACTTTTTCAAGTCACTGAGGACTTTGACTGCCATGACGCAGTAACTGCATCTGCCAGTTACTTCAGGTCACTGGGATTCATCTCATCTGGTCCTATGGACTGTATACATTTAGGCTCCTCAGATGATCTTGAATCTGATCTTCTCCTGTGATGGGAGGGACTTCATTCCACCAGTCCCTGATTTGAGATCTGCCTTCTTTAGACATTCTCAGTATTGAAACACAGTAGTTAGACTCCTATTTAGCCTTTTCAATACTGAATTGAGATTCAGGGACTCAAAACAGGTAGGAAGAGGAATTGCTGTGAAAAAATGAGGCAAAACAGTTCAATGTCAGTGGTAACCAGAACCCCTGTATAATTTATTGGGAGGTGAGGTGGGTAGGTAGGAATATAACTCCTATTGTCCTCCATTTCTGACTAATGTACCTGTAAGACCAATGCTCCACTTTGAGGTATAGACTCTAATGTGTCACCACACTGGAAAATTTAGCTTTCTGGTTTGCTCCTAGATCCTAATTCCTTGATATTTCATTCACTGTGTAATACCTCATCTGGTTTTGAGCAGATCAATTAATTTCCTCTGCTACTAAGTATGTGTGTTCTTGATAATAGCTGCAACTGTAAAATCTGAATTATTGTAAGGGACCTCAGGAGGTCATTAATCCAACCTGCAGTTCAAGAAGGGCTAACTCCAACTTGGATCAGGGCCTTACCCAGTAGAACCCTGAAAATCTCTGTGGGTGGAGATTTCACATCACTTCATGCAATTTGCTCCCATTCTGAACTGCTGCCACAAAAAATTCGCTTCTAAATCCAGTAAGTTTGTCTCCTACTGCAGGTTGTGACTGTTGCTTCTTGTTTCCCTGCTGTGCTGAGAGAAGCCTGGATCTGCCTTCTTTAGACATCCTCAGTATTGAAACTCACTAGTTAGACTCCTATTTAGCCTTTTCAGTACTGAAACGCATTTCCCCCAGCTGCCTTTTTTATGCCATGTGCTCCACACCTCTTTCCATCCTAGCAACAATCTGATTTACTCCACTTTGCCACTCTCATTCCTGTACTAGGGCAGATGGACACACAGCACACCAAGGGTGCGCTTGCAAGCGATAAATTGAGAGAAATAATCACCTCCCTCTATGCACTGGCTGGCTTTTTGCTAACGTAGCCCACAATGTAGTTGACCTTAATGACAGCCGGGGCATACAGCCAGCATGGTCAACCTTTCAACCAGGACCTTCAAGCCCTCTTCCACAAAGTTGTTCCATGAGTAATTAGTTCCCAGTCTGTGTATCTGCATTGGATGATGTCACTTACAGACTTTTCCCTTATTCAGATGAATTCCATGGTGTTCCTGTGTGCCTGTTCCTTGAGCTTGATAACATTCCTCTGACTATGTTTTCCTTAAGACTTTTCCTGGACTGTTTGGCATTCTCAGTTTTCATGAGAGCTACTTGAAAAAGACAGCGGAGGGTACAAATGTGCTCAGTATTTCCTATTCTGTGAAATACTAAGGTAAATAAAGATTTTGAGAAAATGAAAGAAAATCACTGTTGGGGGGCAGTGAGGGCTGGGGGATACCTGGGGGCAGGGCACCAGGGACTTCAGGGGCTCCTTGGACCATTTAGGTAACCAGGATCCATCTCTCTGCTCCCATTGAGAGAGCAGGGCATGCTTCAGAGAAGAGGATCCATTTCTGTACCTACTCCAAAATCTCACAGATGGCAATTTTGCCTAAGAGACAACAGGACCAAGCCCCATACACTCCCTTTATATAAGTATCATTATTATTCCAAAAGATAATGTATAATTACCATTGCTGTTTTGTCATATAAAGCAACCCACACTAAGTGGTATTATAGAGACAGTGATATAATTTAACTTACAATAGAACATAATACATTCAGATCCAGATGGTCACTGATAAAGAGAAGCTTTTAAACATACCCAGTAAAAGCCCAACTTCACCTACATGAAGATGTGGTATAAAGTAGCTGATTTTTGAATTCTTATGGAGCAATGGAAAGAGGAGCAAAACACTGTGAATATACTTCTCATTTGTCATTAGCAGCAAGAAGCTAATAGCCAGAGCCCTGCTACAGCATATATCCTACAGTGATTGCAATTTGGATGATGGGACTTATTAGCTGCAGAAAAAAAATTGCTGCTCTTACAGACAGCTAATCAAAAAAGCACCATTTATAAACAGTGGTCCTAAAGCTAATTTATGACCATTACATGGCTATAAGGAACATTTTGCAGTTAATGGATGGTGCTAAATGGAAAATAGAAAGTAAAGACTCCAAGAGAGGTATCACATTTCAGAAAACAAACTCCAAAAGTCATGCTGTCTCTGTTCATGTTGCTTTTAAGCATTAGCAGTGATATTCATTGCTGCGAAGTCATATAGGTGATCAGCAGCTATTTAGAAATCCAATCCAGGAAGCTGCAAGCATCCTTTAATTCCACCTAAATTTCATTTCAGTAATTGCCAGTTGTTAAAAATATAAACTAATGTTCTTTTTACTTGTGATCAGCTAAATAAATATCATGATAGATTACAGAAGTTACAGGAAAATGCATACTTATCCTGGCTTTGGTGTTAAAGCGGTTCAAATCGCAAGCTAGTGTCAGTATTTTTGCTTTGGAGTCTGAAGGCATATAAATATTAAAATGCAATTTGAAAGGTTTGGCCAGGTCCCAGAGCAGTATTGTTTATGCAGTGTTTGACAGTGCTATTCAAATAAATCAAGTTACAAATGTGTCATGATTACTGTTAAAGTGGAAACTGCAATCCTAACAACTATTAAGATAAATGATACCACGCGTAGAGGAAAATATGGAAGTATTTGATGCATGCTCTGTCTCTGTATGTAGGGGCGTGCCTGCATGCACAACCAGCTGCCCCTCGGGAAAATTAAAACTGCATCCAGGGATGAATATTGCAAACATCCAGCTCTGTAAACAACCAGCAACAACTGCATATTCACTTACTGCGCATGGGATAAAATGGACTTCAGCTTTGATTTCTCATTAAATCTTTGCTGGGTATTCTATAAGCTTGGGGGGGGGGGGGGGGGGGTTTTTTTTTTATTTTTTTTTACAGACAGAAAAAAAAAGGTTTTTGGCAGCAATCAAAAAAAAACCAGGACCTCCTTCGCCCCTAGCCAGCCG
>WYDI02022035.1:1342-32219 GCA_009867235.2 Psittacus erithacus | reverse complement strand
CAACTTTCTCAGCCTGTCTTCATATGGGAGGTGTTCCAGTCCCCTGATCATCCTCGTGGCCCTCCTCTGGACTTGTTTCAACAGTTCCATGTTTTTTTTTATGTTGAGGACACCAGAACTGCACACAATACTCTTAAGTGAGGTCTCCCAAGAGCAGAGTAGAGGGGCAGGATCACCTCCTTCAACCTGCTGGTCATGCTCCTTTTGAAGCAGCCCAGGATACAGTTGCCTTTCTGGGCAGTGAGCGCACACTGCTGGCTCATACTCATTTTCTCATCGACCCACATCCCCAAGTCTTTCTCTACAGGGCTGCTCTGAATCTCTTCTCTGCCCAATGAACAATAAGGGGATGATGGGGTGCGGCCAATTTAACTCCACAAGGGCAAATTGTGCCAGACAGATTTGGTAGCCTTCTGTGATGGGGCTACAGCATTGGTGGATGAGGGAAGAGCCGCTGACATCATCAGTCCAGGCTTGTGCAAAGCCTTTGATGCTGTCCCACATGGCATCCTTGTTTCTAAACTGGAGGGACATCCACTCAGTAGATAAGGAATTGGCTGCAGGTCTCACTCAAAGAGTTGTTATCAACAGTTTGATATCCAAGTGGAAACTGGTGATGAGTGGTGTTCCTCAGTTTGATACTGGGACTGGTGCTGCTTCACATCTTTGTTGGCAACATGGACAACTGGGATTGCATCCTCAGCAAGTTTGCCAGTGACACCAAGCTGTGTGGTGTTATCAACATGCAGGAGGGAAGGGATGCCATCCAGAGGGACCTTGACACACTTGAAACGTAGGTCAACGCAACCTCATGAAGTTCAAAAAAGCGAAGTGCAAAGTCTTAGCACTTGGGTTGGGGCAATCACAAGCACAAATACAGGTTAGGCAGAGAACTGATCCAGAGCAGCCCTGAGGAGAAAGATTTCTAGTGTTGGTTGATGAGAAACAGAACAGATGTTGACCACAGCTCTTTCAGTGAGACTAGCTAGCCAGCAGTGTGTGCTCGCAGCCCAGACAGCCAACAATATGCTGGACTGTGTCAAAAGCAGTGTGATCAGATTGAGGGAGGAGATTCTTCCCCTCTGCTCTGCTCTCCTGAAACCTCACCTGGAGTACTGTATCCAGCTCTGGGGCTCCAATGCAAGAGTGACTTGAGCCTTTTGGAGCAAGTTCAAAGGGCCACGAAGATGCTCAGAGGGCTGGAACACCTTTCCTATGAATAGGGGGTGAGAGAGCTGGTGTTGTTCAGCCTGGAGAGGAGAAGGCTCTGGGGGAGACCTTAAAGCAGCATAACAGTACCTAAATGGGACCTACATGAAAGCTGGAGGAGGAACTTTTTACAAGAGCATATAGTGACAAGGGGGAATGGCTTTAATATGAAAGAGGGAAGATTTAGATAAAGTATTACGAAGATGGTCTTTACTGTGCGGGTGGTGTGACACTGATACAGGTTGCCTCAAGAAGTTGTGGATGCCCCATCACTGGAAGTGTTCAAGGCCAGGTTGGATGGGGCTTGGAGCAACCTGGTCTAGTTACATAGTTTTAAGGGAGAGAGAGCTTGAATGAAGCCGCATAGACTGTAATGTTGCAGTCCTTTTGGTTAGCTTTAGAAACAGCAGCTTAGAGTTAGTGTTAGAAGAAATTGGATGCTTGAATGTTCAGGGATTGTGTAGGAATAAGAAAAAGGGTAGGAATAAGAAAAAGGTCCATCATTACATGATATAAAGTTAGGACACTCCCAGTTACAAATGGAGCGGTATAAATAGACACAGTTTTAATTCTGTTATTTTGCTGTGTCTGAATGTTTTAGTTTACAGTCTTAATATTGTTTAAGACACATAAGAATGAAATAGAACAGGAAATCTTTTATCTGTTGCAAACTATTTTGCAAATGTTTCATTGCTAAGCTTCCTCAATTATAATGCTTTTGTTAAATTGGAAAATACTGTCTCCTTTTGTTAGAGGCTCAGGAAAGATTTGTAATTCTTTGTATGTAGCTTGTGGAGTGTTTTCATTTTAGGGTTACTTTTATGCAAGTCCTGTTAGTGTTCTGTGCAGTCTATTACTTATGTTTCTTTCCCTTTGATGCCAGTTACTCACTAGAAGGCAAAATACTGACTCTTGAAAAATACTGATTTTATATCCTTGTTAAATCACAGCTTCTACAAGATAAACTTTGAAAAATTTATTTCTTTTTGTATGTTCACAGTTTTCAGCAGAAAGCATTTTTCTTGCACAGATGGTTATTTTAGTCCAATTTTTGTTGGTGGATGCTTTCTCAGTCCTTAGAATATGCAGCCATCATCACATAATGATTTGATTTATTTTCTTTTTCCTGGATCTCTACTTGAGTTTCTTAAAATGTGTTCTGGAAGCTCCTTCAACATTCAGCTAAAAGTTACTCTGTCTCCCAGGGTTTGTACAGCCTTCTTGGTGGCCATTTCGACTATTTAGTAATAGTGTTAATGGAGCTGTATTTTGGTAGTATCCTATGGAGGGATTAATTTGTGAGCTCGCAGATGCATTCTAAATTCCTGTCTAGTTTACTGCTGTCTTAGTGAAGCCAAAACTGTTTTATCGAATAAAACATTTTTTCACTTAGTGCTTTTCACTTTAATGATAAAAACAAATCAAGCCTTGATTATTTTTTTTCCTGCTGTATCAAAAAGAAAAGAATGATTACATCACCTTTAGTATTTGTTGCTAAAACTCTTTGTAGTACAAAGGACAGACTTTGAGTTTGACTGCATGGTTATGTTTTGCATGCTAGAAACTGGGCTTTAGTAGCTAAAGGTCTTGCCAGTAAGTTAAGAACCAGAGTTGACTTTCTTTGCAGAGTTCTGCCAAATTCTTCTGTCACTTTATGAAGCAAAATGGAAACAGGGCTTTCGGATCCAACAAAGGATCACTGTTAATAAAGGGTTGCTTAATAAAGGCTATTCAACAAAGGAGCACTTCAGCAATGTTCTTGGAATGGGTGAAAAGCTGGGGTAATATTTGGCTTAGTGGTTTGGTTGGGGTATGTTTTGGGGGGGAGGGTGGAATATTTTTTTCTGAGGTACATCGTTTTACCTTTTAGTCTATAAAACCATTCTGCTTGGCCAAAGGAGAGTTTGTTGCTTGCTTGTGTTACTTTAAGGTGGCTTGAGATGTTAATAATGCTTTCTAGAACCTACTTTTCAGCTTCCTTTTCTTACAGGTTTTTTAATTCCTGTGGCTGTATGTTTGCATGTGGTCATTCCATATTTTATTTGCAATTATATAAGTTGGGCAAGCAAAATGCATTTATTCCAAGCAGGTATTGTTGCTCATTTAAAAGAGGGGTTGTGGGGTTTGGTGGAAATCTGGTCTGGAGCTTGTAAGACATATGGAGCAACAGTGACATTGGGCTACGGAAACCCCTTTGTGAAATCTCCAGGTACATAGCTTTGGTTGCTAAGTCACTTCTTAAAGAAGAATTGAACAGCATGGGAATGAGTGGAGATTTGTTGCTCTCTATGGTTTTCCCTTTAAACTTCTTAATGATGGAAATGCTTATGTATTTTCAGAATTACTTGCATCTTAGGAAAAATTACAGTCTTAAACTAGTAACTTAGAATTACTACTGATCACAAATAATTTGCTGTGTCTAAGTGATACATAGCAGTCCATCAGTTCACTGTACATTAATGCACAGAAATTGTGAAAGTGACTATAAAACATTTACTTTGAGGCAAATGCTTTATTGTATTTTGTCATTTTATGCCACACCCCTGAATACTTCAGATAATGTATAGACTAAATATATTAATAGCAAGTTTTAAACTGCAATTTTTTAAAGATTGCACTTAAAACATTTTTAAGTGTGATGAAATGTCTTAGGTTATATGGAGTGTTGTAAAATCTACCATTTATTGTACTAAAACTTTATGGTTGAGCAACTAGCAGCCTCTGCAGTGAAAATACTAAATCAGGCTGACTATAATTTGTATATCACACTCCAGAGAGAAATTTATCTGGTGCACAGATATTCAAAGGCTTCTACTTTAGGCGTATTATTTTATAGGCAATGTCAGAAAAATAATTTTTATAGAACTGTAATTTTTATTTAGTTTGAATTTAGTTCTGTCAGTTATAGCTGCTTTTGAAGTTGTTTCTGCTCTGTTTTGAGTAGCTCTTTTTTCCTAGAAAAATACAGGTAAAATCAATAAATCTTAAGATGAAGTCAGTTGTAACTAAAATACAAATTATTTCTGTGCTGCTAAAGATGGTAGTGTGCAGGCTTGCTTCTGTCGACTTGGATGTTTTGTGAACCTCATATTTTTCTTGTATCCGTAAGTCTGGAATTGGTCTGTTTTTTCTTGCTATTGCTGTTATGCTTTATGTTCAGTTTGCATTAACTATTAATAAAGTTTTATACATGCCTTAATTTCTTTATATGCTATTATTTTTCTTCCTGCTGACATTTCTGAAACCAGGGAGAGTGTTGAAACAAAGATGTACTTTGCTCTCAATAGATTTGGTTTGCAGAACGTATCCTGTACCTACCATTTCTATAGTAATATTTACTATATAGGTTAAAACTTTTTTGAGTGGAAGTGAAAGTAGTTTCAAAGACTTCAGGATGTGTGATTTTAATGCTTTGGTTAAATTTTACTAGTTTTGCAGGCATTCCAAATTGTAGATTATTACTATTATGCTTACCAAATTTGAAGTCTTGCAAATACATATTCTGTTTCTGTTAATGTTAGGCCTTCCCTGATGCAAAGTTTACTTGAAATACATGTAGACTTCTAAAGAGTATCAGGGCTTCCTTGATTTGTACATCTATTTTTAAAAAATACTCTGTTTCATTTGTTTGGTCATCTAGACTATCACAGCTGCAGCCAAGGGGCAATTTTCCTTCTTTCCTTCCTATAAGGTAGCTTTATGTATTTGACTAGTACTGTATTTTCGCAAGAGTACGTTTTCTTAGTTGACACTCCAGTGGATGTTACAGGCATTATCGGCACATACAAAAATTCTTAGTATACTTTTAAGTATTTTTTTTTTCTCATGCTTTCTACCATTCTTGTGATCAGCCTTCACTTGGGATTAGCTGACTGTGTAGCATACTATAATGATCACGCTTTTGCGGTTGACACAAATTGATCTCTTGGAAGATGCCTTGGATAAATGTGTAGTTTAACATTCGTTGCTTGCAGAGCAGCGGGCACTAGGGATGACTAGAGATGAGCTGCAGAAATACATGGTATGACTGTAAGGGGAGGAGAAGGAATGGGATCTCTCCTTTTAGCATCAGAACTGTTACCTTGGTTGAATATTTTTAATCTGTACTTTTTCAAAAAATTTTCAAACTTCTGTCTATCTGACTGGAAATTGAAAGATTTTCAAATAATTTGTTCAGCTCTCCTGATTCTATGTATGTGAGATTGAGAGAGATTGACTCAAAATCAGAGCTTTGAGACAAAAAAAAAAGCCTGCCCTATGTTCATCTAAGCCACAAAGACTTGAGGCAATCTTTGAGAAACCTGGGAAAGAAAACTACTTAGCTTAATACATGGTTGTGTCAAAATGATGCTGTTTTCATAGGCTGGTATTTCTGTATTTTAGTTCTGTCTTATTCATGATGTGTTTTCAAGTACTAATCCTTGTCATTAGATAATAAATTTTACGTATTGGATGAAAGAGTGGTGTGTGTGTGTGTGTGGTTTATGGCTGTTTTAAAGGATATCTGAAATATGTAGTAGGCTGGAAGGAAATCTCCTAGTGGCAGTTTTAAGTGCCTGAAGCTGTAATTGGTGTAAGTGAAGAAGCGCATGGACGTGATCTGTAAGATGCGTTTGTCAGAGGACTTGTCTGAAATTGAAGTGACTGTAGCAGAAGTTGTGGAACAATCTGACAGAGTGAATAAATTTCCAGGACATGATGGTGTGCATGGGAGAGCTTTTGGGAGAACCCAAGGATGAAGTCTGATGGTGAATGTCTGAAGTCTTGCTTAGAATGAAATTGGTTTCTGAGGGCTGATGGGATGGCAAATGCGCATGTTCATAAACGCATCAGGAGTTTAGGAGAACTATATGCTTCTGATTTTGATGTTTGTATTGAACGAATCAGTAGAAATTATAATAAATTTATCATTTATAATAAATATACTTTACACCTAGATAAAGAGAAAGAGATGTTCTCTGGAATATTAACATCTCCTGTAATAGGAAGCTCTTCCCCACAAACTTTGAGTTTTTCAGAATTGGCAAACAGGGATGATCCGGTTGATATGACGGGACAGATGCTTTTCCAAAAGCTGTCTCTCGGTCCCTTTCCAAAGGATTTGATGAAAATGGTGTGTCAGCCTGAAATGGAAAATCACTGTACGAACAGCTAACTTGCTGAAGAATAAGAAGTGGATGTGAAAGTAAATGGTTAGCCTTCTCAGTGGAATGGAATTTGAGAGATCTGAAATGCGCAACGTATTTCTTCATAACGTGTACAATATTGTGAGTGTGAGTTGCTTGATATGTAGTAAGGAAGAGGGTGAAGAATTTTGGAAGAAGTTTATGAAACTAATAATTGGGCAGTAAAGTGGCAGAAGCAGTACAGTGAAAATTGTATCGGGAATGACAGTTCTGTCTTCATATATACGATGACGGGCACTGAGCTGACCAAAAGTCTTCAATTCTTAGTACAAGTGGTAAAGAGATATTAGGTATTAAAAATTGCTAGGAAAACAGCAGGAAACAGAAAATCTTTATCCCACTATGCAGATTTGTGACTTGTCTGTTAAAGACTGAGTTCTGGTGGTCTTATCTTAGAAATTTTTTTAGCATAAGGTTGGAAAGAGCTCAGAAATTATTATGGTGGCACAAAATTACTTTTGTGTGAAGAGTAATTAAGTAAAATATAAGTCTTCCATCTGGCAAGAGACCATCTAGGTTTCTACATAATTACACATGAAAGAGAGGGTAGGTAGGGATTGATTACTGCTTGTTTCAATATGAGAAACGCAGAGCATCAAATGAAGATAGCAGGAGCTGTGCTCAAAATGTATGAGATGAAGCACTCTATGGAGCAGAGCGTACTGTGAGACTTCATTGTGGTGCCAAAATTTTGTGATTCAAAAGGAAAGTACACACTTTTATTTTTTTTTGTGACAGAGAAATGTGAAGGTATATAGGAAGCAGGTTCTTCTAAGTAAGGAAGTGCCCAGCTGTACAAGGGGTTTCCTAACTTTAGGATAATTCGTATCTGCAGACGGCTGTGACTGGAGAATGACTTGGCTAGATGGGTCTGATCCACTTATTCGTGTGGAAGAGGGAATTTGCAGTTGTGTGGTCCTTTAAGAGAAAAAAGGATAGGTAAGAGGAGTGCTTGCAGAGGTTGTTTGTTTTTTTTTGTTTTTTTGGTTTTTTTCAGATGTTTTAAAAAGACTGCATTGAGAAGAAGGATCAGTGTGCTGGGATGATAGCTGAGAAAGGTGGCATGACATGGGAGAAGTGAACTTGTGCAAGTGGCTGAGGGTGGCAGCAGAGGCGGGGGGAAACAGGCAATATGCTACACAGTTTTGAAAATCAAAATGGGTATGAAAGAACAGAATGTTGAATATGTAGACTGGTTGTTTAGTACCATTATCTATTATGCCAATTCTGGTGTTTTATTATGATAATTTTTTTGAGGGTACTTTCCTATGTTAATTATGTAAAGTTGCTCGCTACTTGGGGCACATAACATTCACAGTCTTTAAGCAGTACTGTTATATACACCTCAGATAAGGAGCTAGTCATTGTAGTTTGATATAAAGGCTGTTAAACAGAACGATGTACGCCAGAAGTGTAAACTGCAGCAAACAATTTGTTACCAAACTTAAAATATGTTGTTCTTGTCTGGTTTTGTTTACAGGATCCTGAGTAACAATAAAATAACAGAGTTGAAGAACGGGTCTTTCTCTGGATTACACCTTCTTGAAAGATTGTAAGCACTTCTTAAGAAGCTATTTTCACTTTAAAAATAAATGATATGCTGTTTATGTTTCATTAATAATTCTGAAGACAAAAATGTCTTAAGAGATGTATTCTTTATTTTGATGTATTTTTCACTTGTGTATGTTTGAAGACTTAACATAGATAAGTGTTCTCTTCAAGGATGTGAATGTCATGTAACAGCATAAAGGGATAATCTCAGCAGTGGGTGTGATTAGGGCAGTTTCCTTAGGAAGTTCAGTGGAATGCTACACCAACTAGATGTGCTTTGTTGTTGTTAGTCTCATAACATGAAACCTTATGTTGTAAAGAAAACTATTGTCAAACCCCTTGTTGAACAATAGTAAGGGATATTTGCATGGGAAGCAGATAAAGGCTAGATTCATTTGAAGTTTGTTGTTGACATTTACTTTAACAGTTTTCCTTCTTCACAACTCCAGTATATACTGAATGCATGGGGGCGGAGAACGGGGGCAAATCTCATAGGAGTAACTTTTTGGATGTTTAGCTTCCTGTTTTCACTTTCCCTTTCAGATGATGTATCGCCTATGGCATAAGAAGCATTTTAGCTTCTGTTACAGTCAGCTTTTTTCCAGCTGGTAGAATGTCAAGATTGGCAGGTTGATCTACCTGGGAGCAAGCAGAAACTTTAGAGATAAGGATTTTTCTAGGCCATTTGACTGGGAAAGTCGCCAGCTTCATAATCATCTCGCAACATCTAGGAAGCGTTCCAAATGAAATTTGGCTTCAGGGGATTAAAAGTATTTTATTCTTCCTCTAAAACTTGAAGGCTGCAATCCTGGTCACCTGGCCTAAGTAAATTTGAACACTTCCATCATTCCATCCCCCACATGCCAGAAGAAAGATTTGTTTTATGCCCAGGCAGATGAGCTTTATTGTAGAAATAAGCCAGTGTGCCAGAGGAAGCAAGGTTATCAGCAGTGATGGCATTGTAGATCTATATACATTCTTTTGACATCCTTGCTTAGGTAATAAAGGCATCTGCTGACACTTGTTATTTGTTGCAACTCGTTACAATTTTCAGACAGGAAATACTTGAAACTCTAATTAGTTTGCGGTGATAATTTACATTTGCTCTATGAATCCAAATCTGAATTTTCTTTAAAATCATGAGAACCTAGCTTTGCTCCATTTAACTTGTGTCATTTGTGAGGATTTTTAGGTTATCATAATATCTTCCCTTTTCATCAATGAAGAGAAAACAATAAGGCAGTCATCATGTTTTGAGCATTTAAAGTGATCTGTGATAGTATTTTAGAGGGTGTGGTAGTCTCATCTGAAGGAGACAACATGCTTTATGTACACTGGTGTAAGAGTTAATACATCAACAAATGATTCTAAATGATCAGGCACCTTCATCATGAAGGAAGGGATAACTAGCATGACATTAGTCATTAATGACATTCTCTTTTATTTTTTTTGTGTGTGCATGACTTATTTAAAAGCAGTATCTATTAAACCACAGTAAATTGAAACTTTTCTGCTTTAAATGTTCTTGTGACTCTGAACAGAAGCTACTACTGTAATTAAAATAATTTTTCAAACTTAAATGGCTAATCCTTAATAGAAGAAAAATTGAAAGCCACTGTAACTATTTTAAATTTTAACATTAGCTGATTCAAATTGCACTCCTTAATGTACACAGTGATCACTTGCATACCTTCAAAACTGCAGTTTGACAGTTTTTTGCTTATTTTGATTTTTTTCTTACTACTCATACTTCCCCTTGTTTCTTTGAGTGTTTTCTTCCTTTGTATGTATGCTCTTTTCCCCACTCTTATTTTAAGAGAGGAAACAGAGATAAAGAAGTTCACTCAGCATTTAAATAGTTCGTTCAGACAGTAGCATTGTCACTTAACACTACTGCTTGCTAGGGGAGAGATTTTGTATGCATTTAATGCTTGCTTGTTTGTTCCTTATAACATTATACTTGCCAGCAAGTATTTTTTGCCATTTCTCTTTAATAGTTTTCAGATAGAGCTTAGATGTGCGATATATTTACCTAAAGCCTTTAAAACAAAATAAATCGTACTATTGTCAGGAACATGTATCAGCATAATAATTGGTTTTAATTGCATTTTAATCAGTATTTGAATCCTGAAATACACATTCATGATTCATATGTTTTCATAATGAATGTGTTCATATGTGTTCATATGAATTTCATAATTCATATGTTAACACAGTAAGCTTTTTTTTCCTGTTTAGTTCTTGGGCATCTTAATGAAACTACGTATTTTTAAATGGTTTCTGTTATTTTATCAGTTCTTCAGGTAAACTTGGGGATATGGTATCTGCAGCCCTAAAGGGCTGCAGATTGTTGCCCTTTATGTTTTTATTTTACTCAAACATGTTATGTTCTGACCTCATCCCTTTCTGACAATTATTCACTGTTACTGTTGCAAGGAAGAGATTGTTTTATTTGTTGCTTGTATGCCCAAAATTATGGGGAAGTACATTAAATATGCTGCACCCAAGTAAGAATTTCAAATCGGTTTGTTAATAATTTTGTGTGTGTATGTATGTTAATTTATTAAGATGTAAAATTTGGTAATGCATTATTTTGTAAACAGGGTGATAAGATTACCAAAAGAAGAGTTTTGTTTTACTGGAGGGTAAAATATTCATTAATTACAGCATAGTCATTTTCTACTATGTTAACATCTACTCTTATAGGAAAAAATCATGCAAATAACAGTAAGCAGATCAAAGATTTTAACTGCCATAAGTGATAATTAAAGTATCTGTACAAAAAGATGTTAAATATTTTAATCTCTGTTGACTTTGTTAATGCTGTGTTTTTCTATGAATTTCCTGCAGTTTAAATGCTGAAATAATTTCTTGCACAACTAAGTTATGACAGCTAATTTTTCATTTAGTAGATACTTGAATTTATACAGCATTATTCAAACTTCACCAGTTTAGGAGCAAACTGCTGTCTTTCCATCTGGAAGCTATTCAATGCTGCCAGTTGATTTTTGCAAGGATAAGGAAGACTATGTATTTGTAAAGTACTGTTTTTAATCATACATGAGGGAGAAGAGAGGAAGAGACAGGCTTGGGATTTAGTAAGATATTTAGATATCAGAAGACGAGTTTGGTATTTATTGAACTATAAAGAATGGTGAGGGTTTACCAAAGTATTTTTAGGATATACTAATATACCTTCGAAAAGGGAAAATATGCAGTGTGAAAAGAGGGTTATTTGTAGGCAGTCTTATTTTTGTCTCCTGTTTTTACAGCACCAGTCTACAGATATATGGATGCTTTAAATAAAAATAGAAGCATCTAATAGTTTTTCAGAAAGTTGTAATTTCTGATTTTAATTCTTTCTGTGATAGTGCAGCAGAGCATGTGAAAAGATAGACTTGAGTTCTCTTAATGATGTATCTGAATCTTTTCTTTTTTGAAGTTGTTAAAAGAGATTGGAAAGTATCAGTGTTTCTTGTTTGAATTTTACTGAGCATAGAAACCATTCAGGCATATTCATGAAGTTGTTTTCTGCGCTAGCTTTAGCTCTGGTTTTGGTTCTGAAAGCTCCATCTTTTTGTTAGCTGTGGCTCTTGCAGGAGAAGACCCAGAATGTTAGGCTAACAAAATACTTGCTTTTCCCATCCTCACCTTCTTCTCAGGTAATTTCCAAAAGATGAGTGGTGCTGGTGGGTAATAGAATTGTAGTCTCTGGTAACAAAATCTGTGCTGTGAAATTGAATGCTTTGGAGTATTCTGAACTGTTGAAAGTAAGTATAGAAATTATTTGAAGGAAACAAGAAGGTTTTTTGGTCTAGGTTTTAGCTTTTGTTTAGTTTGCAGTAATGTCTCCAGCATTTCCTTTTCAAAAACTTTTTTGCATTACATCTACTTTTGTAGCTCATCAGTGCATGTTGCAGGGGATTTGATGGGGTAAACACAAAACAGCAAAATGAAGTGATCTAAGTTACTGTTGAATTTTTTAGATGCGAGGGGATTTCAGAAGCATATGTAAGAACTTTTCAGAAAGTTAAGAGATTATTTTTATAACGATGTTTTAATTTTCATTTGGAAAATGTCCAGGTCTCAGAACTGTCTACTGAGGAGTTGTAATATTACTCTAACTGAAACACTCTTCTAATGGACTTATTTTGGACAGATTTTTTTATGTGGGCAAATCCGTATGTATGACTGTATTCTGTTGGTTGAGCTTTCCAAAGAAAAATGATTAAAATCCCATTGCTAAAAATTAATAGTTCGTATAAATGTATTTACAAGTGTTACCAACGGCAACTTCAAAGCCAAACCCAACTGTCTGAGATTGTCTCCCACCCCTCCCTTTTATATGAGAATCCTCTCAATCTGTTGGTTTACCCACAATTGTCATTTCTTCATTTAGAAACTGTCCTAGATCTGAAATCCTGGCAGTTGCCCCAGCCTGTGTATCAACAGCTTTTACTGTTTCAGAAGAGCTGCCAGACTTGTCAGCTTGATGTTAATTTTGAGATCTTTAAATATCTTATTTCACAGTTTTCATCTACTAATACTTTTTGATAGATGAATACATAGCTAGTGCTTACTAATGACTGCTGCTGGAAGGAGGGGAAATCCCCAGAGACTTCCCAACTGTTGTAGATGCTGATTGAGAAAATGCTGAGAATTTGGGCTTTCAGGATGTTTTTTTTAACAATTACTTTTAACAATTACAAATACAGAATATACACTGAGTTTTATAAAAATACATTTTTTGGCATTTTTTCTTAAGAGAATTTATCCATTCTAGTGTAATTATCCCTCTAGAACTGGTATTAAGGAGGAGACAAAAAGGCAAAAAAATACATAAAGAAGAGATTAGTAAGTACTATCAACTAATCTGACAAAATGTATAAACAGTTTGTGGAAATAGTAGAACTCTTGCTTTTAGTTTTAAAACTGTACACTGAAGCAGTGGATTTAAGAAAGAGGTGTATTAGGGTGTATGCTTTGAATTTAAGTAATTAATTTAATGCTCACTGATAATCTATAGGCTAGTGGATTTCAAAGGCATGTTGCCCAGGTTTTTCTTCCCTGGGTATTTTCCACAGCGAGATTTTAAGTTTCAGTGGGAGTTACATGATTTTAAACTGAAATTTTGAATATGCAGAATAAATATTATTTTTCTTTGTGTCCCAAACACTGATGGTAAATAAGAGATTAATAACATTTAGTATTGTCAAATTTGTCATGGTCTTGGTACTGGGTTTGTAAGTCTGCAGAAAGAGGCTTAAAAACATGACAGTTCTTCAGGCTCCCAAAACTGCTTTGTGAGTAGTTGGCAGTCCCAGGGCAAGAAAATGAAGTTGAGATGAGTGTGATTATTGAAAATTAATTTCCTGTACTGCAAAGTAAATCTAAATTATTTCAAATACTTTAAGTATTTAAAAATGTTTATTAGGCACAGCATTGAAGTGTGATCCATGTGCCATGACACTGTCTGTTTTGCCATGGCTTCTTAATCTGTCTGCAGGAAATGGTATTGTGAAATCTTGGGATGAATTTGTTTTCACTCATGCGTATCTGTGTGATGGTAGACATAATCTTCTTGTGCTGTTCTCTTTTGGGCAGAATTGTTAATGTTGTGGTAGGTTTAGGAGATGCTTTTTCTACCCTTGCATACTAAAACATTGACTTTAGTTGAAATTACTGATTTTCTTTTCAAATGCAGAACATTCAGATATTACCAAGGAATGATTTTTTTTTTTATTTATTTATTGTTTTAGGCAGTAATAAGTGCCTGTGACGTTTCAGATATTAGTATAATAAAAATCTTGGCTTCATAAGGAGGTAGAAATAATTTTAACATTTGTGCAGTGATAAAAGTTTGTTCAAAACTGTAGATGCTGACAGGTATTTTCTGTGACCTTTCAAATTAAGCTGTACTTACAAAATGCATTGAATTAGGAGTTAAGACTCCTATATCACTTGCACAATTAATTAAGCAGTTTAATGACATAGTTACCTCACATTTCTCCTTACAATGTCATAGTCTGGAAACTTAAGATTTAAAAATCTGTGCTCTGAGTTTTTCATCAGCTTTACTTGGGATTTGCAGCCAGGGCTTTGCTTTTGTGCCAGTAACCAGTGGTAACTTTCGTTGTTGTGTCTTTGGTCTGGTTTTAGGATCTTGTTTTGCTTCTTTTGATAGGTGTTGAGCACTGCTAAAGTATTTGAAAATGGGTAGGCTGAAGAGGACAACTGTGCTAAACAGTATGGTACTGTGTAATGAGCAAATGTTATACCCTGAGCAGCTGTAACCTACTGGGCCACTGTGGCAAAGTATCTTTAGTTCTATAACCTTTTGTGTGATAGGAACTGGTAGAATATTTAATGAAATACACATGCTGTTTATATTCCTCTTTCTAGTTAAAATGCAGATTTTCAAATTTTGAAAAATACTGTTAGAAAAAGTAGAAATGTGTTGTATGGGTTTTGGTTTGGTTTGGGTTTTTTTTGGTTTTTTTTTGGGGGGGTTGTTGGGGTTTTTATTGGTTTTTTGTTTTGGTTTTGTTTTTTGGTTTTTTTGGTTTTTTTTTTTCAGTTTTCAAACAAGACTTTTAAACAAGTGCTTAAATCTTCATGCCTGTGTATCTGTTTCAAAGGGTAGTTTGTGGTAAATGTCTTTATTTTTCTCCACAGAGACCTCAAGAACAACCTTATTAGTACGATAGATCCAGGAGCTTTTCTGGGGCTTTCATCTCTGAAAAGACTGTAAGTAGCATATATAGCTAGTCAGTCTAAACAAAACAACCCCTGAGAAGTAGAGTAAGTCTTAGGTTCTGGAAATTTAGAAATCAAAGCTATTAAATATTAAAAGCTGAATATGTATTTGCTGTCTATATGCATACATATATTTATGTACGAAACAAAGTCTGCTTTCAGTCTTATGACTGAAGAACATCCACTGCTTATGGCTTGGCACTCTCATTTGTTTTTACAGACAGTCTTTTGTTTTATTCCTCCTTCTTTGTTTCAGTGACTTGAAACATCACTGGGTGAACGTTCATTCAGAGCTTTGGTGCCATCGAGTCTTGCTTTTTTAAATGTTAAACTTCTTATGATTTTTTTTTTTTTCCCCCAAAAAGGTCATGGTGGAACACATTGTCTCTTGCTATTAATACTATGTTGAGTTATAGCAGGGTTAATGCTGACTTATTGAAGGTTGTGCCAACATTCCTCTTAACACATTTTTTGTGTTTAAGGATTTATACCTTCGCTGTAAAAATTCTGTCCCAGATGGAACATGAAAAACAAGATACCATCCTGATGGCCTCCCCTCATCTAGTCTCCCCCTTTCACTCTTCAGATTTTGAGAATATCTGGGACAGCTTTTAAGTCTTAGTGATTTTGCTGCTTTACCCCTCCCCTGCTTTCTCTAGTCAGCATAGAGCTTTTCTTCTTAAGTTTTTGTAGTATATATGTTCATTTGTCACTGATTAGATGATTTGTGTCACTTAAAAGGAAATTTTATTGGTAATTGCACTTTTGGAAACCTGAAAAGTAAAGGTGAAGGACCAATTATGGACCATTACTGCTTGCAAGCTTAATTTTTATTGCTTTAAAATGTTTTTGGCAATTTGATTTAAGACCTACATTGTAAAAGATATAATATTAAAATATTTATGTAAGTGTAAATATAGAAGTGGTCCTACTTATGTACAGCAAATGCACCATTATAGGAGTCTCTGGCATGTTAAAGTAAGTGATGTAGCACATGTAATGAATATACTGTACAAATATGAAAATTTACTTGTAGTGATGTAAGCCAAGCTTGTTCTGAGGGGATTTACTGGTCAGGCAAGGCTCATTTAACCGTGTATGGGCAAACCATTATTGCTGTAGAAATGGAATAAGGACTCTATGTGCCTGTGTATAGCCATAGAGCAGTACCATTTGGATTTTGCTGAAAACGATTAAATGTAAATATGGTTCAATCTGTTAAGTATTTCAGCTAAAATTCATGATTCTGTTTGCAAACTGTCATTGGAAAGAAAATGATTTTTCCCTTTTTTCCTATTTATAGAGACTTAACTAATAACAGAATAGGCTGCCTGAATGCGGACATATTTAGAGGACTTGTAAATCTAATTAGATTGTAAGTATAATTTGATGTATATAACTTCTTCAGTCTTATGTCTATTAACAGTCTTTGTTTCGATGTGAGTAGTTTGTTTTAAGCATGTGCTTGAAGGACAAGCAGTGTGACCATGAGGGTGTATAGCAGTGGCAACCCAACCCATGCTACTCAGTGCTTTGTCTGCTCTGCGGACGTTTTCTAGTTTCTTAGAAGGTGTAGCAGGGCAAGGGGGGTGGGACTAGCAGACTGTACAAAGTATTTTCCTTACAAATATATTTCAGGGTTATAGAATCTTTTGAAATCCGTGCCTTCTACCATGGTGTCAGTGTGGTTGTGTTTTGCTGGCTCTCTTGCATGGTTTGTAGTTCTTCATTTACGTTAAGGAGATAACATGTAAGATTATGGAATGTTTCTTTGCCATGGTCGTTAGTATCTTAGGCAGTGTTCTCGCTGGTAACAGAGGAAGTGGGACATATAATATTTTTAAAAACCATTCTGCTAGCTCAGACATGCTTCTTAATAGCATGTTAATGGCAACATCAGTTCACTGTGAACAACAAAGTTAATTTCAGACTTCTTGAAATGTATGCTCAATATGTGCTAGTTGTTGCTTTAAATAAAGTATTTGCTTTCAGTCCTTGTTCTAAATCTTAAAATTCTTCAGCTAAAAAAAAAAGTACTGGGGAACATATAATTTGGCGATTTTGGTAGGCTATCAGACCTCATTTTCTTATGGTCTTGTAACAGTGTCGAAATAGTATCTTGTGAGTTTTAAAACAACCTTAGCTTGAAGAGGAGTTTTTTAATTTCAAATGTCAGTTGCTTGAGCATGAGTTCAAATCATGATGCTTTTGCTTCTTAGGAATCTTTCTGGAAATCTGTTTTCTACACTTACACAGGGAACATTTGATCATCTTGGTTCACTAAAGTCTCTGTAAGTACTTACATCCACTGCATCTAATCTTAATTTACATCATTATTTGTGTTCTTAAAAAAAAAATCATTTCACGTAGTTGTACTACATTTCTGCATTTTTACTTTTAAGCCTTTTAACAGTGGTTTCTTTATCTGAATAGGCACATAGAAAATGTATGCACAGATATTTGTGTTTATATAACTTCCTTCAAAAGTTGCTCACTATTTGATGACTTGGTTCTGAGAGAACAAAGCTGTAACTGCATCTGGGCTTCCAAAAGCTTTATTCCGTGTGCATCATTTATTACTTTATATTTAATAAATAGTGTTCTACATCTTTTTTTGACGAAGGAAACAAATACTTTTAAGAAAGATCTTAATCCTTTAGAACAGCATAGTTTTGTTGCATGTAACGGTGTGTACATCTCAACCTCATGTTACTTTTCTCTCATTTAATGAGAGTTGTAGTCTTGTGTAAGGAAGACTGTAAATGAAAGAAGTTACCAATGCTGATGATTAGCTTGCATTTTTCTGTGATACTCATGACAGTTGGCTCGCTGTACTGGGACTTTGTCAAGAGCTCTGACTTCTGGCTTTGACACTGAGTTTTTTTTTTATAAAGGCAAATATTTCTTTCCTTCTTTCAGCTTCTTTTAATTGTTCATAAGTTGTTATTCCTGATATTTTATTTCTGTACAGGAAGGTTGCTGTCCAAGAACATCACAGGTCTGACAAGAGCCTGGATATAACTGTTGCTATTAAAAATGTGTGTGTCTGGAGGAATTCCTGTGAACAAAGACCAAATGGAGTTTCACAGGAATGTTGATTTAGTGTTTAAAGTGTTCTGTCTGTCATGTTATGTTATCCTCTAGATATTTGCAAAAAGAAAAAGAAAGTATGTTTTCAGTTGAAGGAAAAAACACTATAGACAAAGCCATATGGTTTGATACATTTTTAACTGTTTCTAAACAGATAAAATATTTATGCTCTCTTTTTTACTTTAGCTGGCTGCATCAGACACCAGTGGGGACATTTGGTGTTTTTTTTAGTAGAAGGTATTAAATTGTACAGAGAAGACTAAGAATCAGTGAAAAAGACTTATGATTTTTGTATAAAGCAGAATAAAACTGTCATTAAAATCATGTGAATAGTGGTTCTGAAAAGAGAAATATGTAAAAGACTATTTTTGTTGATTTTATTGTTAAAGCATTTGATTGCAAAATGAAGCAATGAAATGTGTTCTTAAGTTATGTTGATGCATATTCAAGTAATTCCTTATTAATGCTCAATTAAATACTTGAACTTTTACTCCATGAAAGAAATTAATAGACAACCTTTCATGCACAGATGTCGCTCATATTTATGGAGAGGATTCCTTTTCTTGGGGAGTGTGTACTTTTGTTCTTAGATCACAGTTTGCAGAAGTATGTAGATGTAGTGGTAGGCTGTTTTGGGGTCAAAGTGCTTGACTCTGTGTCTGTGACATAGGCATCGCACAGCTGTTGATGTCAAGGTTTCAGACCTTTGAGTGTTGCATTTTATCACTGTGAACACTTATTGTGTTGCAGAGAATTTCAGACTGATTATCTTCTTTGTGATTGCAACATACTGTGGATGCATCAGTGGTTGAAAGAGAGAAATATAACTGTGCGTGAAACTAAATGTGCATATCCCAAATCACTTCAGTCACAGATGGTGACTGGTGTTAAGCAGGAGCTTCTAACCTGCGGTAAGCACTCCAGACAACGGATACTTGTTTTCTAACATATTCCATATTCTGTTAATATCAGTGAACAAACTTTTCCAGCACTTACATGATAGTGGTAATAGTGGTTCTTTTTCAAAGGCTGAACCTTTAGTGGTGATTCAGTGGTGTTTGCTTTGGAAACGAATAAATTAGTGATTGCGGATGTTAGTTTGTAGAACCTAAGGATGAGTAGCGCTCTGTGGAGATAAGCTTTTTTTTCCTGGTAATCCATGTTTTTTAGGTTTTTTTACCTAAACATCACAAGAAGAGTCGGAAATTGAAAATTTTGTTCCAAAGCCTAGCTATCCAACTTAAGATGTGCAAATTACTCCAAGCCCAAATTTCTGAAGTTTAAAGGTCTTGCTTTTATGACTGAATTTTATACATGATGATTCTGTTGTTGATTAGCCTTTTTGTTTTGATGAAACAGTGACCAAGTTGCTGAACTTCTTTGTCACAGGGTTACTCTGTCAAAAGAATAAAGCATATATTTGTGACTTTGAAATCTTAGTAGTGGGAAATTACAAAGAAATAAAATGCATACTTAGATGTGGGGTAGTGAAAGATTTTTTTTGAAACATTACATTAAAGGAATATATGTTTTGAAGAAGAACATGATGAGAATTTGTGTTTTTCAATATCCAATGTGTGAAAGGTAGCTTTTATATAAATCTGGCACTCAGTGTATTTTTATTTTCTTTTGAAAATTATGTATTAGACAGATTCTTGCTATTAATTGTTCTTTTTATTTCTTGAATTCTAGAACCACCACTTGAATTACCATCTTTCTATATGACTCCATCTCACCGTCAGGTTGTGTTTGAAGGAGATAGCCTACCCTTCCAGTGTATGGCTTCATATATTGATCAAGACATGCAAGTCTTATGGTATCAGGATGGAAAGATAGTGGAAACTGATGAGTCCCAGGGTATTTTTGTTGAAAAAAACATGATTCATAACTGCTCACTGATTGCAAGGTGAATCCATAAAGAGAAAATGTATTTCACACTCCTTATTTTCTGCTCTGGTTTAGTGACTCTTTCCATAACCAGTAAGGCCCTCTTATATCTTTGCTGGATGAACATATGTAGACAGAAATATCCCAATTAGGGAAGTAGTCTTTTAACTTAACACATCTCTTAAATTGCCTGGATTTGATCACCTTTGATAACTATCAAGTTTGAGGAGGGAGGTTTAGCGATTTGATTAGTCAAACCCACCTGCTTACAGCAGGATTAGCTAGAGCAAGTTACCCCGGAGGCTGTTGTAGGAGAACATTGCAATTATGAAAAAAAAGGTATTTAAGTGAACTACTCATGGATTTTTCCTGTTCATTTTGGGTGCACCACAGTTGGTAATATTGAAGATCTCCAGCAGAGATCTGTAAGTATAATTTATTTTGCTTGCAGCAGATTTTGACTCATTCAGCATTTACAGAGTGTTATATATCCTGTAGTTGTATTCGTAAGTTAGGACTTCTAAACTTTATCACAAATTATGCATTTGGGAAGTTATTTTAGTTTGGCCTTTCTGGAATAACTAGAAAAATTTTGTGTTGGAGGGCAATGATAATAACGCTTGGGGAATTTGGACTTCTTTCTGAAGTCAAGGAACTTTTTCACATGACTGTTCTTTTTCTTTCCTACCTTGGCAAAAATGAAAGCTAGAAGAATAATATATATTTCTCTGCGAATTACAGTACATGGATTCATAGATGGTTCTGGTTTTGTAAGATCGCTCACAGTTGTATGTAATTGGCTATTTCTTCCATTGTCTTTCTGTACTTTATTCATCTTTTGGTAGAAGTTTATATAAATTTTATTGCAAGATTGTTGGGTTTGATTTGTTTATTTTATCTTCCCAGTGCACTGACAATCTCAAACATTCAGGCTGGCTCCACAGGAAACTGGGGTTGCCATGTACAAACCAGGCGTGGGAATAACACAAGGACAGTAGACATTGTGGTGTTAGAAAGTTCTGCACAGTACTGCCCTCCAGAGAGGGTTGTGAACAATAAAGGGGATTTCAGGTTTGTAACCTTAATTTTGTTTTTAACTAAGGTATTAGTATTATGCTTTAAAGGCACCTATGTGGGTAGTCATAAATGATGTGTAATAGATTATTAACTGTACTAAATTAGTATGTGTTGGAAGAAGTGCCCACAACTATACCATGGAATGTTAGACTTTGAGCCTGTTAATTCACATCTTTGGAAGAGATGGAAAGTAAGTGACAATATTTGAAATATATAAACGAAATTATTGGAACAGAGTAAAACTTTTATATGACCGTAAACTAGAGTTGGATTGCGTACTGACCGGCGCTTTCCATCAGATTATCATTCTGTTTGGAAACCCTCCTGCTCCTGTATGACAAAATCACTAGATATATATACTTTTTATAAAAATTATGTGTATATATATGTGTGTATATACACAAGATATTCTCCCCACGCACACCTTACAAGTATTGGAATAAATAAGATGAATGATGTTTCTTTTAATGATAAGGCTGTAGTGATAGCTCTGATGTCCCATTATGTTGGGTATTGCAGAGTATTTTATCTTTTGTTCTCACCTCTTCACCTGTTTTCCCTTTTCTGATCTTTCTGCTGCTGGTCACTCTTAACAACACATTACTCCTGGAGGTGCCAGCTGTAACAGATAGCTTCTGTATAGATTCTCTGTCTGTAAGGTAATACCCTTTATAACTACTCTGTGTTGTACCTCCCTGCAATACCTCCTACTGAGAATTAGTGTATGTCATAACATACGTTTTCACTAAGGTCTGTAGTATTCCTTCATGTTGTAATAACTCCTTTTACACACTTGCTTATTTTCACTTTCCTTATGCTGCTTGACTATGTTGATCTTTTGTTTACAGTTACAAACTTTTTTTCCTTTCCCTGTGTTCATTAGAGTTCTTTAAAGTTGCCTTATTTTTATACAGCTAATCTAAGAGCATAAATCTTTTATTTCAAGAAATTACAAGTTAAAGGATGTTGCTGGTACACAGTTTTTGGGGGAGAGAAGGCAAGCTTTCAAGTGCAGAATGCCTTCTCCAGTTGTAGCAAGAATTCAGGTAAAGTCCTGAGTGAGAGCATTTGTTCCGAGTTCATCTTTTTTATGTTTATCAGTTGGACAGTTTGGGAAGGGTAGCTGAGTATGTGGAACTATTAGTAAGGGAAGTAGTGTTAGGATAACCTGCTGCACAGAGGCAATTTGGAGTACCGAAAAGCTTCCCTTTCACATTGTAAGGCATTATTTGTATAAAAAACTTCGTGCATATCCTCTTTTTACACTATGGTGGTTTCAATTGCAGGGATGAGCATTATCTTAGAAAATGAGAACTTCTTGCGTAAGATAAAAGGTGAAGAAAGTCAAACAGATGCTTGCTGTATTCATCAAAGAACACATCTATTTAAATCACTTATGCTTTTTTTTTTATGATACAAGTGTGAATTGCTCTTCGATTTGCCATTAGAGGTGAAAACAGATGGTAAAGGCTTATTTCAAAGTGTTTTCCATTAAATTAACCTATGACTGTTCAGTGTAATAGGATTTACCCCCTCTGGAATCCAGTAGAAAGAAATAAGATTTCAGGAAATATTCAGCATATCAAAAAGTTCACTGTGTCTGGATTTACTGTAACAGACTTCCATTTGTAGTTTAGGTAGTGTAATAATAAAGAGTAATTTTTCACCTTTGAGACCATATGGAAATAAGGCTTTGACTAGTGAGAAAATGGTTCTGAGCAGATGGCTGTAAATGATCCTAGGTGAATTTGAGTTTATAGCTTTTTAGTTGGAACTGGTTAGTCATTTTAGGTTGGAAGCTGTTTCAAAACTGACACCTAGATTTTTATCCCTTCAGAGATGGGATAGCAAAGCGTGGCAGTGGTCAATGTTTGTCTTCAATGTCTTTGGGAGTAATAGTAGTTTAGCATGAATTTACAAAGATTAGGCAAAAACTGTCTTCATCATGGAACCAATTTAAAAAAAAAAGTATTCTTTTAGGTCTTACTCAGATAATATCCCTGATATTACAATCCATGATTAAATTGAAAATACGGCTTGCATGTTAAAATGTAACCTAATGCTTCTACTTCAGTAAATCCGCAAACTGTTGTGTTTAGAATAATTTTGTGCTGGTAGTTAATAGAATTCTTTCTTAAATATAAGACATATCCTTTTGAATTACTCACTGGATGTAATTAATCCTAAAACTGTAATTGTCATGCTGAATTTAGAGAATTACTAAGGTATAATAAGAAAAAATATTAGACTACCTGTAAGCTAATGAAATGATGACATAAAAACTCATTGTGACTGAAAGTATAGTTGATTTAAATAACTGAATGTTTTCAAAACAGAATGAATATGCATGAAGAAAAGCATTCTTTTATAATCTCAAGGTCTGACTTTTTTTTTCTTTTTTCTTGAAATGAAATTACAGTACTTAAATGTAAATGAACCATCTTTTTCTGCACAGCTGTCTACTCTCGTGTACATGTGATAAATTTTGAGCACCTAATTATAAATGGCAATGAAATAACAGTGTTAATGCAGTCCAAGTTTGCACTTCTCCTAGCAGTTACGTAAACGGCAAAAGACATTCTAGCATAAACTCATAAGAAATAAAGACTACAGCCAAACTGAAGTAGCCTTTGTTTGAGTAATGAGAATTTCATCTCATTAGTCACTTTTTGAGCCCTTCTGGAGGTATGTCCTCTCTGACTTTATGGAAAGTGGAGAGTTCCTCATCAGCTCATCTCATGCAAGCATTGAGAGGAAACAGTTCATGGCTGGGAATGACTCAGGTTAACATTTACTTAGCAAAAATAAAGAATAAAGAAAGTGTGAATGTAGCTGCAGCTGAAATCAGTTCCTCTGTCTCATTCACCACTGAGTTGCAAAGCAACTTGTACCTGCATAAGGGGTGTTGTGAATGGAAGAGGAAAGAGGGTAAGGGACACTTCCCCACAAAGCACTTCTCTTGGTGACATTGTGTATGTTGGTTTTGTGGTGTGAGATTACAGCAGAAAGATGGGAGTTTTAAATTTTCCACCTTTTATATCTGCTTTAGTGGGAAGCTTTCTAAAACATAAGACAAATAATAGATGAGTTTTATTAGTTAAATCTTTCTGTAGATATCTTTTATAAATGGAAAAGACTGTGACTGGCATTGCTGATATTCTTTTGAGAAGAGTGTGGTAAAAGATAAAATGCTCTGTAAAGAGATAAAAGTAAATGCAGTAGGAATAAAAGGACAGTAACAGAAGGGGAAGAGGTGGATTAAGAAATAGGGAAAGTGGTAGGAAGAACAGGGAGAGAAGGCAAATAGTATTGTGATAATCTAATAACCTTTGAAGTAGTGTTCAACACTGTAACTCTCACCTTTTCCATTTGATGGCTACCAAAGTTCCAGAAGATATATATAGAAATTATACTCATTTAAAAATACAGTAATTAAAGCTCTCCTGCAAATCATGTTTCTTCTTTAAGTTCTGGTGTTCCACTTTGTTTTTTAGTTTTCTAATATTTTAGCACTAGGTGTGACTAGTGAATGCCATTTTTCTGTGAAAATATTTGTCTTGGAGGCTGTGTCATACAACATCTGTCAGTACCACAGAGTTTAAATTATTCTAAGGCCATGTGGCCATGTGGAAAATGGAGCTAACTCGCTCAGTTTCTGTTTTGGCAATATTACTTAGATTTTAACTTCCTGAGATGGAACATTCTTCTAGGTGGTTACTCCATCCTTCTGGAAACACAGATATTAGTTTCTCTTTTTTTCTTTCAAATATAGATATGTTTTGAGCATATCTTAACTTACGTGATAGTAGTGACTAAATGGCCACTTGCTGAAATGCAGTCCAGATATAAAAGCAAACTTTAAATCGCAGTATAATGTAACGGAATTTTTTGTTTGACCATTTCAGTTTTTGGAGACAAATGCTTTGTGCAAAGCCCTTTGAAAGACTTAAAACTGAGAAAAAGTATGTTAGCTCTTAAGATGTTCAAGGAACTTTAATTAGGGTACAGAAAGTCTTGTACAATCAAATGAAGCTCTGTTTTGCTGTCAGTTTTAGTTAAACCTTGTATGTTGGGTTGTTGGATTTGAGATGCATTCTGCAATTTAGGTATATATGCTTTTTGCTTTTAAACTTTGTTAGTCTACTGAATGATAAAATACTGCTTATCCATGTGTTAACAAGGGAGAGTGCCAGAAGCAGGGGCAGGCAGAGTGGCTGGCATTCCTTCTAGAATGGCATTCCTTGTCCCTGGCCTTCTCTGTTCTCAGCACTGAAGCTTAATTAAGGCATGGTTGCCTTCTATTCCTAAGTTTCCTTTAAATCAGTTCTGATCTAATGAATGATCAGCGCACTAAAGCTGTATTGCAACTTAATTTTCTGTATTTATTCTTTAATTCATTTTTGTCTCTGCGTGTATTTATATTGATAAAATATGCAGTAAAATTACAGAGGAGAAAGTTGAGAGGCTTGGAAGTTTTCTTAAAAAGTGCTTAGTTCCACATGCCTCCCGTGAAAGCAATTCTCTTCTACTCTTAACATTATGACTGCTTTCTTTTCCCATTGATTATTATTTGGTATCATGTTAGGTTTCAAAATTGATCAAAGTGATAGTACTACTGCTACTCTTAAATACTGTAAATGTAGTCTGCTGTTCATATCTGCAGTTTAGTTTTGATATGAATGCTGTCGTTTGAAAGTTACATTGATGCACGTGAACAGGACAAGCAGAAAGCTTGCAGGGCTTTTACTGTGTGTTTAACTGCCTTTATAGTGCTAATAGGGATTTTTTTCATGAAGTAGGCAAGGTTTCTTGTAAAAAAAAAAAAAGTGAACTATTTTTAGTCATTCTATAAGCACCTTCTCTCCACCTGCAACCTCGTAAAAGAATTAAAAAAAGCATGCTAGCATTAGGACTCATTTTGTTAATAGTACACAAATATGAACAGCTTGAAAGTACTGAACATGAGCCAAGGTGGCCCTTTAAATACTTTAGAGATGCTTAGTTTTGAGTGTCTCATTATTTTCTTTATTTCACTTTGTGGTGCTTAATCCTTTTATTTACTTGTCATGTAAATTTGTCTAATTTTTTTTTTTTTTGCTTTTGCCTCCCCAGGTGGCCTAGAACATTGGCAGGCATCACAGCATACCTGCTGTGTACACGGTATTCTGCTGGCAGTGGGATATATCCTGGCAACTCGCAAGATGAGAGAAGAGCCTGGCGCAGATGTGACAGGGGAGGGTACTGGGCCGAAGAGGACTACTCCAGGTGCCAGTACGCAAATGATGTGACTCGAGTTCTTTATATGTTCAATCAGGTAATTTTTGCATTTCTAGAAAATCAAATTCTTTAATGAAAATAAAAACTCAGAAGTCTGTTTTTCAGAGGGTTTTTTTTTTTAAGCTGGTAATGCTGGTGGTGTAGGTGAATTCTGGTGAACACATGCCTCTGAATACAACACTAGAATTTGTAGGGTTATTTTAAGGGCTTGGTTTAATATCTGTTTTAAGTGTCCCCAGATTGGAAGTGCAAGGAAAATTTTATTCTTTGTTGTACTTGTGTAAAGCATAGGAGGATGGTACTTGTCATGATTGGTTTTGTCAGCTGGGTGCCCTGTCCTGGCCACATGCTATAAATAAGGCAGACTGAAGTTCTCAGGTAGAACAGCTATTTCCATTGTAATAACAGAGAGTAGTTAAACTCTGTTGCTGTAAACCTCTAATAGACTCTGTGTGGGCAATGAGAGTTAACTAGTGAAAGTAGTGAGTATTAACTAGGTACTGTAATCTGGTAGTGCTCACCAGGATACAAGAGTGTATTCTCGATATTAAATGTAGGTATGAAACAAAATTTCTTACCTCCAAATTCCTTTCGAGGCTTATGTCTAGTTAACTCATACTTTCCCAAACACTTTTGTACAATGATGTATCCAGCCTTGTATGTATAGGTGCTGTATTGCATAATACTCCACAAAGTTTTGAGCCTCCGGTTTAGGCTTGATGTTTTCCACTGCATACTATCAGATCACTAGCATTAGTGCAGCTGGTGAATGTGAGGATGTTTTTTGCTATGGTTTGTCTTGTGGTTTTTTGGGTTTGGGTTTTTGGGGGTTTTGTTGTGTTTTGGGTTTTT
This sequence comes from Psittacus erithacus, assembly GCA_009867235.2. NCBI lineage: Eukaryota > Metazoa > Chordata > Aves > Psittaciformes > Psittacidae > Psittacus > Psittacus erithacus. Next base: position 5,334 of record WYDI02022035.1, on the reverse strand, counting down.
TGTTTATTTAGTTTGGTTTTTACTAATACAGGTGTGCCACTTGAGTTGATGATGTTGGTAGCACTGCCCATGTTTAACATAAGCTCTGGTGCTTGTCTGATCTCAGGGTAGGATTACTGCGTGTGTTCAGGGTGTGAGTTCCCATACTTTTAGAGAAAACTTCAGACTGTATCAGAAGTGCCATATGCCCTGTCTGAGACAATCTGGATCTGAACTGATAATTTGCACTTGGATGTCTCTGATTTATACATGTAGTGAGGTCTTGACATCTAGTGGCTTGGGCTGTATCTAGTTAGAGGCAAAAGCATTGAACTGTGTATTGTGTAGATAGGTTATTGCTGACTTGCTTCCTCTGTATTCAGTTACATACTAATGCAGGCATAGCTTTTTATCTTCATGGTCTGGTTCCCTGAGGACCAATGAGCAGTGGTATGAGGAAGATCAAAAAGCGTGGCAGAGAGGGGGAAAGGGCTAAGTGTTTTGGTCCAAGTTAAACTTAGGGATTGGCGTAACTGTTCTCTGCTGCTTTACATTCCAAGAGGTTCATGCTGTGGCTTGGTCACAAGAAACATACTTGAGGGCTGAAATGGAGGGTGGTAGTGCAAAATGACTGATTAGCAGGTGGGAGATGATGCCAGGCATCCCTTTGTAGGAGACTGCAAGAGTTGAGTGTTTGCTTATTGAGAACTTTGCTGCTGCTCGTTTGCTTTTTTCCTCACCTGGGAATTTTATCAGCAGGGCCTGTAGCTACTCCTGGCTATGTACTGTAGAGACGGAGCTGCTCAAAAGCCTGGCTTACTTCAGTCTGGCTTAACTGCTTTTGTTTAGACAGCATTTATCAGGTTGTGAAAGAATGTTGCCAATTTTGTGTTAAAAAGTTTAAAATGTGAGGGTCAGATCAGTATCTTCAGAAGGAGCTGAAGTGTAATTTCCATGTGTGAAGTAGTCATTAAAAATACATGCACACAGTGGTGCTACACTGAAATATAGGTTTAATTTTTTTTTTTTGTAAGGAAGAAGTGGCATGTTTCTGTTTTAGTTGTCTTTACTCATTAGACCCTTCCTCTTTTTACGTGTAGTATGCCTAGAATTTTTAACAGTATTCTGCAGAGAAATTTATTGTCTCTTTGAGACTAATAATAAATGTAGTAATATTATAAGCACCTTTAATGCCTTTGAACACAAAGGTAGTTGAGCTGTTCTGAAAATTAGAACTCTGCCAAGTAATTTAAATGAAGTACAGGTCTAAGGTTAAAACAGAGTGAAACTTTTGTAGCAGTTATGCAAGAACACGTACATTTCACTGTTCTTGCTTGTGTATCATACAGATCATACAGTTTTAGGTGAAAACAAGTGTTTAAAAAAAAAAGTTCAAAGAAATTATACAGAATATCTGAATATGAAAGTTTACTTTGTTCAAAGTGTGTGTTATGACTTTAAACTTTATTTACACTTTATATGCATGACTTGTGGTGTTTTGGGGAAAAAAAAAAAAATCTTCCATTAATTGCATTCAAATCCACATACAAGTGCTAAGACCAGCAGGAACAAATACATAGTTGTGCTTATGTGGCACATTACAAATTTGGTAGGACAGACCAGATATCTGTACACCAGAAAACAGAGAGATGGAACAACTCTGGTTTGGATTATCATGGATAAACAGCATCTGAACATGAGCTGATAACATTAGCCCAGCTTTCCACTCTCCTATGTGAAATATGCCCTTTTTGGTCCCTGCTAGCTCAGTCATGTTGATGTTGTACACTATTTAGTGAAGAATTTGCCAGCATGGTGCTTGTTTCAGGAACAAAATAATGAGTTTTGTCATAGAGAGGATCTATCTGGTTTGGGGTGTTTTTGTATGTGTGTATCCCAGATGCTTCCCATAATTACAGAATCAAGAGTGAATGCTACAGCAACGGTGTGTTTGAATGGCTTTTGGTTTCTGTTGCTATAAAATGCTGTATTTTAGGAGCTTTGTGTTGTCTTGCCCAGGTTCGTATGAAAAGGAAAATAAGGCTTCCCCCCATTCCTTTTCTTGGCGCAACACCTTTCTCCCTACTAGGGCAACAGGACAAAATAAAAAAGCAGTTTCTGGCTGCTGGTACAAGTGCTGGTTCCCTGGCTTACAGGAAGTATTTTTGCCAACAGATGAGGTGGTAGTCCCTGGTTACTTAAAGCACTGCAATCCCTGTGGGAATTGCTGTCCTCTTCAGGGAAAATGCTTATTAATTACTGAATTGTTGCCTTTATCTTGCACTTAATTTTCACTTCTTCAAAATGATTATGTTTGTTCTCTATGTAGATGCCTCTCAACCTTACTAATGCAGTGGCAACAGCAAGACAGCTCTTGGCTTACACTGTTGAAGCAGCAAATTTTTCTGATAAGATGGATGTTATTTTTGTGGCTGAAATGATAGAGAAGTTTGGAAGATTCGCTGAAAAATATAAAGAGGTAACTGGATAATTTGCCGTCACTTTAAAGATAATCAAAGTGTTTGTCCTTAAGTATTCTGAGCAGTGAAACCTCAACATTAGATGCAGGCACTGAGTTAGTGGATTATCAGATTCTATTCCATGTTTTTGTTTGTTTAGTAGGTCTCTGAAGTTGCTGACCCATGGTCACAGACTTTGCACTCGCGTTGAGATGATCCAGCATTCACTGGACCTGTAATGTGAGTAACACCTCTGGTCAGCACTGGAGCAGGGAGATAGGTACAGTAAGTCTGTTTTTATTTAGTATGGAGTGGGTCACACAGGTTTTCATTGGTGTGTTCTTATCTAATAAAAATGCAAGTAATGAAAGCCTCAGAGATCCTCTCAATAATGAATAAAACAAGACTTATGTTCTCCCCTCCCACCACGGTAGGCTGGCTTTATTCAGTATTGAGCTGTATCTCTAAGGTTTTCAGTATTCCTCTATCTTGCAGGATATAAGACATGAAAATAAAATCTTAGAGAACGCTCATTGTTGGGGAGAAAAATGCAAGTGGTTGAATAGTCTCACTTGTGGGTAGGAACTCTCTGTTTCACTGCTGAACAGAGGTTATATGATCTCACTGTACAGTGCATGTTGGGAAGTTGGATACCACAATGCCTCAATTTTAAATTTGTGCAAAAAAACCCCCAAAAACCCCCAAAACAAAATAACCAAACAAAAACAAAACAACCAAGCAAACAAAAAAACCCCAGACAAAATCCAACCAAATTTTTCCTTTCTATTCTCAACAAACCATAAATGTTGATACCAAAATCTTTACAGAACTCCTTGGAGAATTGTCAGGCCAAACTTCCTTTTTACAATCAGAGCTTGGATTTTTTGATGTATTTTGGAATTATACATGCAGTTAATTAAATGGCTGGTTTTGTACCCAGTTGAAAACAGGGACATGTTTTAGATTGCTGCATGATTTGTTGCATTATAGGGATATTCTTGACTGATTTGTTGGCTGTAGAGTGACACAATCTGGCATTACATTGCCATGTCAGAAGGTATATAGATGATACGAAAAAATTAAATTCTTAGGTAGTTTTGATCTTAATTGGTTTGATTTGAAGTCAACCTTTGCTGATATATTCAAGGAACATGAATACCATTTCATGTAAGTTTTGGTATCTATAATAAGAGTTATTATTAGAGTATTGCTCTACAAACTTGTTATTGTATTTACATAACATGTTACTGTTCTTTAGTTTGCATTACAGTGGATATTCTTTTAAGATAAATGCTATAGTTTATAAAAAGCTTAATTTAATAGCTTTTTCATGTCAGAAGCAGCAAACTGAAGACAAATGTTCAGAAAGTTCTTAGCAGATTGTCTTAAGTTAGAACAGAGTTGGCAAAAAAACTTGTCTGTACCTGGATAAGCTGGGGAAGAAATGTGTGGTTTTGTTTTTGGTTTTTTTGGTTTCCTTGGCGCTGGAATTCTAATATTCATATGTTTGTGCTTTTGAAGAATGATATCCCAGAGAGGGAATTTACACATCAT
>WYDI02022034.1:17008-31801 GCA_009867235.2 Psittacus erithacus | reverse complement strand
AAGGACAGGTTGTGGGGGGAAAACAAGCAGGCTACATGCTTTGTCTAATTTACGACTAAGCTTAAACCACAACATTCTTAAAGCTAGTATCTACTTTTCTCCCATCTGGGAAACATATATATATATACACACACATATGTATGTAACTTAAAAAGCATAAAGCATGTAAGTTCCAGGATTATATACCTTAAAAAAAAAAAAACAAAAAAAACCAACAAACCTACAAAGAACTCAGCTCCTCAGACCCCATGAGGTGATACCTATTTGCTTCTTTTATCTTTTGTTTATCTTTCCAGCTTAGAATCAGTTAGGCCTTGTTAGGTTACAGGAATGATGGAAGTCTAATTAAGCACAATTAACTATGAGAAGATGACAAGAACTGCAAGAAATCGATCATAGATTTAAAAGGAAAATCACAATAGAAATATAGCACTAGACATACTAGAGGTAAGTTGCCCAGGCATAATTCTAACACGACTTTTCAAATGCTGCCATTTGAAAAGAGAGGGAAGGATCAATTACCTCTCATCAAAACCCAGATGGAAAATAAAATAAGATCCCAGAAAAAGGATAATAAATAATAAATTGCATCAAGCTATCATGCCATGTAAAGACTACTGACTATGCCTCAATTAAATCAGTGCCCAATAATCTTCCATAAAATAACAGTTAAGAGGTCCACATTAGATCAATCTCAAGAAAAAGATAAGAAATAACACACCATTAATAAAAGATTTAACTTTTTGTATGAAATGAAGATGCATAGCTGGTTCTTGACCTATGTGACTGAGGAAGCTTCCACTTGTAAAAGGAGGACATGAAACAACTTGGACCAAACTCAATTGTTCTATACAGTCAGAGAGTAAGGGTACCAGAAGCTAAATTCCACAGGGCTATTTGCTCATCCCCATGAGGTTGAATATATGCAATTCAGCAGAACTTTGGATAGCTTTTCGATTAAGAACATCTAATGAAACTTTCCCCTGAAGCATTCCTATTACTGGGAAAAAGAAAACAAAAACCCCAAACAACAAGAACAACCAACAAACCAAAACCACAAACTAATCTGATATCCACTGGACGAGGGGAAAAAAAGAAATGGTGGAGAGTTAGTAAAAAACCTGGTTCCTTATAAAAGCCTTTCTATTTACACTTGGTTTTCCCCCAAAGATAAAAACATGGCTTCTATCTGATGTACATGAGCAGCTCTGGCAACCAAGCTTCCATTTGAAGTAATATCCTAGAAGTCTTGTATTTGTAAATGATTACTTAAAGATCAAATAAATTTTACTATTTTGAGTAGGAAGTAGGCTAAGAGAAAAGGTAGTATGTGTTATTCTGCTTGTTTCTGTAATCTGTATCTGCCGTATTTGTAGACAAATCTTCACAGGTTTTATCATCATGCACTAGCCAACTATTAAATAAGCCAGGGTCTGGGATAGTAAAGTACAAATACAGTACAAAACAAAACAAAAAAACACCAAAAAACCTATGAAAATATAAGGCTTTCTCTTCACAGCAAAGTGCAATAGGAAATGCAGAACTAAGCTGAATTAAAAAACTCACATACAACAAAAAACCAACCCCACCAAAAAAAAGAAAAAAGATAATAATAATAAAAAAAAAAAAAATCAAAACCAGCTTCCTTCACGGGTAGACCAAGCAAGTCTTTATTTCCCCTTCCTGATCACATAGGCTATTGTGACTAAGTATCAGCTTCAGTGTAAAAACAGAAGCAACTATACCTAAAGGATTGGTCTCCCATTGATTTTACTCCTTTAATTTGCTATTGGTGATATGCAAGTGATCGGTTTAAAATTAAAATGCAATGATCTGGGTTAATGGATTTTTTTGTCTCTACCTCCTCATATGCCCCCCTCCTCTCCAAACTCCTAGAGTCCCACCACCACTCTCCAAACCCAGAAGAAAACAGAAAGCGTAGCCTCAGCAGAAGTAGGCAAGTAGCATGGGGCATTTATAAAATGCTGGGGAGGTGGGAGGAACACAAAACAAAAAACAACAAAACAAACAAACAACTCTCACCAATTTTAATTTTGATGTACGAACTTTACTAAGCTAAAGCACTACCTGACGATGCCTTCACCTGATGGAGATGTTACATCAAGCATAGAGTATACTTTAACAGACATTCTTTAAATTATTTCAGTCACAATATAACCAAATTTTATCAATTCCACAGGAATGCAACATGTCAGGGGTGTTCTTATAACATTCCAGTACAGAAACACTACTCTAACTTCTGGGTCATACCACCTTGCAAGATAAAAAAAAAAAAGGAAAAAACAGGGAGCATGCATCAAAAATTCTCTAGTCAAGTTCTCAAGTGTATCATTTTAAGGATTTTAATAAAGATATCATGATTTTTTCAAACTTATAAATACAATTCAAGAGCATGTCTATGAAAATTATCCATTTTCTAGAGTACCTACTCCCATGTGGAACTTAGTAACCACAGTGTACTTGTTAAAACAGTAACAATCCAAGCTACTGAAATTCACTATTCCAAAACTTGCAGTAATCTCATTTCTCTAGTCTTTCTACTTCTGAGTAATAGGAAAAGAGTTCTGGTCCATTAACTCGCCCACTCTCTCCTGGAGGAAGTTAACCAACTCAGCTAATACAAAGACGTGAGTTTCATCCAGGTCCTGTATGATGAACTTCTTTCCCAATGCATTTGACTCATCCAAGTAGAGCAGGAACTGCTTCATTGCTGGGTCGCTGTAGAGACAAACACAAGTCAGATCCCACCTCACTGTAGTTAGAGTTCAAAACCAACAGAAAAACCACCATTTGAAAGCACTACCAAAGTCTGATGGGAAATCAATATTAATTTCAAGAGCTGCTTACAACTTAAAGTTTATGAAGCCTTTGAAAAAGTTGTTTATTTCACAATAGTAAATGCTTGGGTTACTTTAAAGATAAACAGATAAAGTCAAATAAGACCTTGCTGCTTGATTAGCAGACAGCATCCCTATGCTGATGTTCAAGTAGCTTAAAAAAACCAAAAAAACCAAACAACAATAAACCAAACCAACACTTAAATAAGGCAAGTTTGAACTTGTATACTTATCTTCAGTAATAGAACCCTAAAACTGTGTTTTCTTTAAGCATATTTTTGTTTAAGAACAAACAAAACCCATCTGAACACTAATCCCACTCAAAGTGGTACAGCATAGAGAAAAATAGCAATGTACGTATGAATTGTACATTTATCACACAGTGACCAAACAGTCTCTTTTTTATGATGTTATCTCCTAAGTTAAATTTACAAGTTTAGAGGAAAACATTTTGGAAGTATGGATATTACAGGTAACTGAAATAGCTCCATTTTACTAAGCAGCTAGGTAAAGTGGTTTCTTGATCCACCAAAATTTTTTACACATTCAGTCAATATCATTCTGATACACTTTTTTACAAACCAGGAAAAGCATGTTCTTCAGTAAAACTTAGTACTTGAATGCAACAATTGGTGAAGAATATGTGCAAGAAATACAGGAAATTGGAAACAGGTAGCTCTGGACACTTCAAAATTATGAACATAGTTGTTCTGGCAACACAGTAATTCTTAAAAAGTATTTTTAACAACATAAAAATCTTTAAAGAACTCCTCTTCAAATCTTTCCTTTTAAGCACAATATGAGGACTAATTCTCCTTTACCTAAAGGTATACATGGTGTAACTCAAAAAACAACCTTTAACATTAGCCTCAAACCTGTAGAAGCATGACTAGAGTAGGATGAGTTTTCAAAGTACAAAGTAATTTCAAGGAAAGGAGAAGATATTAGATAGAAGATAAATTTATGTACTCTGGTATTTAAGAGGAGAAACTAAAGAACTGAGGAAAAAATCAGATACCAGAAGTATGTGATTCACAGCATTATTCTACATGACCCTTTGCGTGGGTGCAAGGAGGTTTATTTTTTCATTGTTTCATTCTGCTGTACTTCAGTGACTCACATCAGTAGTACTAGCTTTTGTCCTAGCTAGGCAGCATCCAGAGACTGGTTTTCACACAATCAGCATACAGAGCTGTAATCAGTGCCAGTAGGTCCATGTCACAGTAGAAACACTGATCTCATTACAGTACTTGGAGATTATAATCCTTGATACGGTGCCTTCAGACAAGCACCTGCACAACATTTCACTATTTTATTTTCATTATTTACATATTCAGAAGTGGGTTGGTTTGGTTGGTTTTTTTTTCACCGCCTGTCCATTTGTTATCTCAAACATCCTCAGAAAACTGGGTTGTAAAAAACTTGCGTCTGAAGTGTAAAGAAGGGGACAGACTTATAGTAATTCTGCGTCTTCTCCCTGGATGAAATTTTGTGCCAAATCACAGGCCACCCTTATGCAAAGGTGGAGAGAAAACAAACAAAACCAAACCAAGAGCTAGCAAAACCAGCCCAAAGGTCAGTTTCCCAGGGAGCTGTTGAAAACATCTGACTGCATAACAAATGCTACAGATTTGTTATCACACAGAATGATTAAGTTCCAGGCTAATACTAAGTGGTACCTGGCCACGGAGCTGAATAAAACCACTCAGATCTTTAAGTATGTGTAAAATAAACACAAAGTACAAAACAAAACATTTTGCTAACATCTTGAGATTTCAGAACTTCTCGCCTTGCCATTCAAGAATTCTGAGCTCTAATCATCTTTACATAATCAGCTGCAGGCAGGCAATTTTTTGTGTTTCAGAGGTTTATTAATGTACTAGCATGAAGCCAAACTTGAATGGACAAGCTTTTTGTCATAGCAGAATTCTGAATTGCTCACACATAGCCATTAGACATCCAGACTTCAGCTGGCTAATGTCCAGTCAGCTCAGAAGACAGATACTGCAAGATCACAGTTTTATGCAGGCAGATAACAAGAGGTTCAAGGTTCTTCTGCTTTCGTGCAGTTACAAGTTTACAGTAGAAATCTTATGTTATATAATGCTATGCAAAGATTCTAGAAATCCTGACTTATGCTTCTTTCTACCTTGCAGGTAACTAGTTATCCAATTCTTAGTCATATTTACTGCATATACATGGAAAGCTTACTTTCACCAACTAAAAGAGTATTCCTTTTTGAGTATGATCTACAAACAGGGCCCCATATCAGTCTTGCTGGAATTTGAACTGGAGTTGATGAAAAAAAGACAGAAAAGAAAGGATAAAAGATTATGTCATCTCCCTCTAGAGCCAGTAAAGAAACACACTGCTCATAAGCAGCAACATAAACCCCCACACGTTATTTGTAAGCAATATAATGAACAAGAGGATACATCTAATGGTTAAGCATAAATGGAAAACAGTATCTTGAAAAGAAAAAAGGAAGTTAGAATTAGCATTATCTACAACTGCCTCTCCTCCTTCCCCCAAAGGCCACACTTTTCTCATATCTGCTTACTCAGCATCACCCCTTCTCACAACTTCTTTTTTTGGGTCTAGACTCTTAAGTTACATAGAACATTTCCATCTCGAAAGAAATAAGTAGACTTTGACGCAACAAGAGACAGTAAGTGCTGTCACTAACCATTCAACCAGGACACCCTTCAGAACATTCACCATCTTCTCAGTTTTCTCACAAACGCTGAAAGGAAGAGATGACAAGCACAACTCTTGCTTTCGGCTTCACAGGTAAACAAGAGTAAATCTGAAAGCAAAAGAAACAACGCCTTGCTTGAACTCAGCCATCCTTCACGACAAGTCACCTCCCCAGGTCCTGCGCTGCCCGGCGACCACGCAAAGCGGTGGGGGCCTGGAGTGGGGCGCAGAGATAGGCCAAGGTACCAGACTCAGCGCAGGCAAGACACTGGGCTGTGAAAATTAAAGGCTTTCCCCTTTTCCCCTCACCCGTAGAAGCAATCCGGGCACTTCTGCTGCCCTCCAGCAGCTGAGGAGAACCACCGGCCGCGGCCTCGCAGAAAGCGGCCTGGGCGAAGGGAAGCAAGCCCCAACGCGCACCTAGGAATGCCGTGGGCTTCTCCCAGCCGGCAGGTTCCGCCGCTTCTCAGGGGAGCCACTCACCCTTCACCTCTTCCCCCGCCGCTGCCACCGACCGCTTCCCTCACGACGGAAGTTCCACACCTAACGGCCACCGTCACCACAACACCACGCGCATGCGCAACCTTCCCCTTTGGGGCCTCCGCTCCCGGCACCGCCTCCTCATTGGCCAGGCTACCTGCAGCGTGCTGGCGTCACGAGAGCGGAAAGGCGCCGCTGCTGGGGGCGGTGAGGGGGCAGAGGCGGAAGGTAGCGGCGGCGTTCGGCTGGTGGGCGGGGGGTCGGCAATGAAGGCCGGCGGGGGCAGGGCGGATCGCTGGAGGTGGGGAGTCAGTCTCCGGGGCGGACCCTGTGGGGAATGTCAGCGCCTCTGTCACCACCTGCCCCGTATTTAGCGCAGGGGTTTGCTTGCTTTTTAGTATTTATTATTTTTACGACCTCGGATTCGAAGTCCCTTCTGGCTTCGGCAGCCCGCAGCGGCGAGCGCGCCTGCTCTGTCCCTCGGCCTGGGCCTGCCGAGCGGCTCTGCCTGCTGCTCCCGAGATAACAGCGGTGCCTCGGGCCTCGCTCTCGTCGTGCGGAAGTGGGGAGGTGTGGTTTTACCCCTTTGAAAAGAGGCGCAGTTATTATCGCTTTGCTTCCTGGCCGGTTAGATGTGGCGTTGTTCAAATCTTTATTATTTTTAATATGTCTTAGTTGTGCAGTTGCAACTGCCCCACGCTGGGATGATTTCAAACGTTGGCGCTGCACGGCCTCACCCGCACAGACCTGTGCAGGAGTTTGTTGCTGGCTGCCTAGTTCAGGGGATTGTGGCACTTGCTGTCGCTGAGCTACCTGTTTATTGCGGTTACATGTTGCGATTAGGTAGAAGAATAAATGTTAGTACTGTGGTTCTGTGAATAAAGTAAGTAAAGCCAGAGATTAGACAGAGTTTGGAGGCAGGGAAGGTGTCTCCAGAGGTCTGATCATTAATGCCTTGGAAGTGTTTCATAATGCTATATACTCTATTGAAGTGAATGACAATGCATAAAGACAATACTGAAATAACAGAAGCCAAAAAGTGTTCTGCTGTGATTGTGGCAGTGCTGGGGTAGTCAGGAAATCGTGGAATGGTTTGTGTTAGAAAGGATTTTAAAGATCATCAAGTCAATGTAAATGTATTAATGCAGACCCTGAAGTTTCACTTATAAAATATGAACTTCACGTTACTTCTGCAATCTGTGCAAAACCAATTTTTGTGTACTTCATGATTGTTAAAAATAGTTAATATTTTTTCTGGATTTTGGCATAATTCTTCTACTAAAAATGCTACACATTCTATCTACTAAGACTTGAGATTAAGTCTTCAGCAGAAGGGACATGCAGAACTTGATTGTTGTTGTAGATTGCCAAGCCAATTTGTTTATTTTCCTAGCTGAGGAAAGTTTTTCTTATTGAAATCAAATGTGAAGGCAGTAACTTTGGCTAGTATGTAAAATGGTAAATGCATCTGAGTGGTAGAAAGAGGAATTGGTGCTTTTGCCTGGCCAAAATTGGCTTGGTTTTCAGTGCTTGACTAACAAAACTACTTTCTTTGAACCTCACTGTGCAGAGGTTAACATACAGCCTTGATCATTGGTCTAAAGTGCATTGCTTCTTTACAGTGCTTCCTGAATAGTCCCACTTTTTCAAAGAGGCAAGATAATATCTAGAATGTGTAAGAAAGATGCAGTATGCTTCTCTTAACTCATCTTCCTATGTATAAAATGGGGAAAATTCAGTGCGTTACATTATAGATATGTCAGAAGAGTAAACCATTTCTGAAGAACTCAGGTACTACTTTCATGGAGACCATTGCTGTCAAGAAGATTCATGCTTGCATGTGGTTGCTTGTGCACTCAGAACTTGGGTATTCTGTGATACAGCAGGTAGTTTTGATGACTGGAAAAAAATTATAGTTTGATTTCAACATTCAGGGAATACAGTGCAATTAGTCTGTCAGTAATCTGTGTCTTCATAATGATAAATTACTAAGGTCTCAATTTTAGAAAAGGTTGTGTTCCTGATGGCCATGGCTAGGTTTCCATTCTTTTGCATGTGTAAGAATTTTTCTAGGACAAGAAGTGTCCTTTATGTTTTACCTATAAGCATGCCCTTTTGCGTTTCATAAGCCCATGGAGTCAGATGTTTTAGAACCAATATTTATTTTTATTAACTGTAGAGTTTCACATTCTTAAAGTATTAGTTGAATTTGCCCTTTTAAAGGAAATAGTATGTAGTAGTAATTCTTGGAGCCTTGTTAGTCAGAATAAAAGACTTTCTTGCTAACACACTCACATTGCTAACAAAGTTAACAACTAAAGTTGCTAACACAACTTTATGCTTTGAAAGCGTAAAGTTCATTACTGAGTTTTATTAAATCCATGTCATAATGAGGAATGTCTTAATGGACATACGACCATGTCTGGTATTTAAGGGAGAGTTATGAAGAAGTAGGAAAGGAGGCTTACAAGAAGGGAAGTTAATTAGAGATACATTCTAAAATCAAGAGTAAAACATAATTGTATGAGATACTGCTTTAAATTTTTATTGTAATTGAAATGAAGCCTATTAAATTTAGGAGTTTATAGACTTATTTAATTAGAGCACTTTATATAGAGTTAAATGACACAAATATGGTTTATTGTGACCTTTGCTGTAAATCGTGACCTTTGCAATCATGACCTTTGTGGTAAAAGGACAGGGAAAAACCTGCTACAGGTTTTCTGCTGTAAATCTCAAATCCATCATTGCTTTCTCTTTTTTTTGTTTGTCCATTTGTTATTTTTGTTGGTTTGTGTGGTTTTTTGTTGTTATTTTTGTTTGTTTGTTTGTTTTGTTTTTTAACACACAGAATGTCAGTGGCTGCTTACTGTATATTTTGCTATAGACAAATAGGAACGATAAGAACTCCTGGTCCAGCCACAAAAACACACCTACCGTGGCATGATATCAGTAAGTACAGTTCCATATGTATTGATCTGAGGTGTTAATAAAAAGGAAATTGCTGTGTTGATATGAACCCATGCATAATTAAATGATACTAAAGATCTAAATCCCTGAATACTTCGTGATCACGGGCTTTTTTGGGCCTGAAGTGGATGTCTGCCTCTGACCTTGCTTTGCATAATGATGTGTAAAATTGGCACTAGAAGATTATCTGGAATTCAAATGTAAGATGAAGGTTCCCTCTCTAAATGCAATCTCCATTTTATATCTGATTTGTTTTGTAACTGGTAGAGCCATGAAGCAATTACATTCATAAGCTATGAATAAGGTTGCAGTAAAGTTTGTTCCTATTGTTTCTTCCTCCTAATTTACTGGTATTAATTCTGTAGTCTTTCCTACTTAGTGTCTGCTTTCTTCAGTACCTTCTGTATAGGATGGCAATTCTAATGACTCTAAGGTTTATTTTTGAGCATTAAAAGATAGAATATTTATTTTTCTGCTCTACAGGAAGCATTGCAATTTTTTTCCTTTTCAGCTTTCTCTGCTAGTTATTTTCCAACATTTTCTGCCTCTTTTCTGCATGCAAAATTTTTACAGTTTCACAAAGAGCCTGGTGGCAGTGATTGTGAGGTAAATCTCCCAGTTCATGCTGAGGAAAAGAAATTATTCATGATAGGTGAGATGGGTTCCACTGGGTTTGCTGCTACTAGTAATAATAGGGTTTCTCTGTATTGAGATCCTTACATACAGATAATCCAGGCAAAATACTCAGATTTGACAGGAATTGCTGGATTTAAAAGGGAAACTGTTGCACGTGGCATGTTTTTATTCAGCTGTTTGCTTTATATGTGAGATTCAGTGGATTTTTTTTTTTTTCAAAACCTATTTTCTTAAAGAGGCTCTGCAGCACTTTTCAAAGAACATACATGCTCTTGTATGTATTCATATAAATTGAAGAAGTATCCACCATTGAATAAGAAAAAGTTAACTCCTTAAAATGTTCTACATGAATGCTTGTCTCACAGGCAGAGAAAGTTTACTGTTCATTCCTGCAGCTCAGCAATGAATATAATTAATTGATGGGTGGCAGTACTTAAACAGTACTGGCAGGATTCATGTTTTATCGTCTTTCTTAGGAGAGCAGGAAATGCTGACCAAGTATTGCTTTTCCTATTTGTAAATTTAGGTAATAATTTTCTGAAAGCTGGAGAGCAATGGAAAAGTTTGAAAAAGCTTACTCTTAGCGGCTGACATTCTTAGTGTCTGGTAATCAAATGCTAACTATATTTATATCGAGGTGATGGACACAACTTTGTTTGACATGAATTTTTTGTTTATTTTCAAGAAAAAATTGCAAAGGTAACTGGATCACTGATATTTGGGTAAGTTGTAACTGACAAGCATGTATGTAACTTATGAATTAAAATTTTAACTATATTATGTGTATCTTCCAAAAAATGCAACAATGTTACAGGACCTTTAGATGCAGAATATAGCTTTGAAGCATATTTTCTGACACTTATTACTTATTTTAAGTATTTTAGAGTCTTTACTTTGCTAAATTAATCTGTCAACTATTACAAACTTGGTAAAATCTGCATGATTAATACCAAAGTAATTGTTAACATGTTTTTACCATAATATTTTTAAAATTAATGTTCATACACAGTTTTCTTTTATTTAAAGAGGTTTCGTATTCATTACATATGAAGTCCTGTCCTTGAAGAAGTTACTGCAAATCGATACTCAAGCTCTACATCAAGAAAAACTTAAGTCCTATATATATGCGCATACAGCTTCTCTAAATCAAAGTGAATATCAGGGTAAGATTTATAATTGTTTGGATTCTAAAAATAGAATATTAAGAGAATAGAATGTTTCTGTAAGTCACCCTCCTGTAAGGAAAATTATATTACCTGAGATCTGTTACAAAAATAGTGTTCTTCACAATGTCACCAAATTTATTTTAAACTGATGGCTGTTTTTTTAAGAGGGTTCTATATACACAGTTCTCTGTATATGAGATAATTGTCTTTATGTATGTCCATATGTGTGTGTGTATAATTTTTTTCATATATATATGGAAAATAATGTGAGAAAACTGTCTTTCAGACTTCCCGTAATCTAAAAATTCTCTTGTAGGAATCACATACCAAGCCAGAAAAGAAATCCATAAAGCAGTGAGGAAAATTCTAGAAACAGAAGCTAAATTTTTCCGGAGACCTTTAAAAGGTAGGTATTGAAAGCATGGCTTTTTATCTATGATTATTATTTTTGAATAGTGAAACATCAGTTATTTAGAAAATAAAGTAATTTTTCTTACAAAATTATCTTTTTTTTTTTTTTGGTGATTGAAATGGTGGTAATATTACTTACAATTTTCTATATTTTAGTAAATGAAAGTGATGTTTCAGAAGAGATTTGAGATTACTTGCTAATGATTAATATTCAATTATTAAAAGAAACAGTTGTGGTTTTTTTCTTTTACTCAACAAATAGAAATGTGACTGTTAAAATGCTTATTAATAATAACAACTGCTTTGTTTCTTTCCTTGTAAAAGAGCAATTCAGTACATTTGATGGAGAAGATCATGAATGTGCCCTATGGCTTCTCTTAAAGAGAACTCAGTCAGAAGACAAAGAGGTCCGACTACAGGCTGTACAAGACCTGGCAAACAACAGTCACTGGCATGGTAATGTATACAAATACAGCCCAATTCATCCCAGAAATGGAAGTGTCTCAGCTGTTTCAGGTCTGCTGCCAACAAAAGCTAGGAGCTGCAAGAAGTCTAAATACTCTCTAAAATTTGGTCTAAAATGCAAGGGGTTTATTTATATTTCAAGCAATTGTTCTTTCCTTATACCCTGCTACAGAGTGTGTATCTGCAGTGCTGGCCTCTCTCTGTTTCCCCACCAGACAATTGCATCCACTGTTGTGTGCTGCTGTGGTGTGGGAAAGTAGTTCATGTTCATTAATTCCTTGTTTTCAGTTAGGACTGCCAGCATGGTCACAAGTCCTGGCAGTGATTTTCATAAGGCTCTGTAAGAGTGACTTCAAGGGCATGGTTAAGTTAATAAAAGTTGATTAGTAGCTGATAGGTAGTCATAGCAAAGTAGTAATGAGAAACTAGAGATAGAGCAAGTATTATTTGTCAGCCATTTTCCATCTTAGTTGTTATTTAGTGGTAATAAGCTCTCCCTGTTGCTGTAACAGCAAATATCCTTGAAACCGCAAGTAAAGGGGGTGTTTGTGAATATGTTTGGCCTCTTCCCCCCCTCCATCACTAGTCCACATAAACTAGGTGACGCTAATCTCGACTCATTATTGTGGTAACTTGGTCAGCTGAGGACCTTTCATTCTTGCAGTGCTTCATAAGATTTATCTTGTTTGAGGTTACCTCTTTAAAATTCTAATTAATTTCCTCAAGAAATTTACGTCAAAAAACCATGTTTGAAAACATTTGAAAGCTAGTATTTACCAAAACTGAAGCTTTGTATACTAATTTAGTGTAATTGTCTCCTGTTTATAGGAGAACATCTGTTAGCAGGTGATCTCAGGTCTTAGTGCACAAGATGGCCATTACTCAGGAATCTAGTTGCTTTTCCTGTTCTTCTTTTCCCTGTAGTGCTCATTGCTGTAGTAATTGGGAGTTTCACAAACACTAATTATTCTTGCTGTCTACCTCATGAAAGAAAATTTTTTTAAGCTGATATTCCAGAACAGAGTCCAAGAAAGATTAAGACTGAAAGTATGTGCTAACTTTTCACAGCTAAGACCAAATTGTTCAGCATATCTGTCAGCATAAGTATTTTGCTTGTCCAGAGTACAGCTTTGGTGACTTCAGTTTGCAGCAGTAAATATTCTGCACCAAATTACAAAATACGACTGATCTCTGATTGTGAAAATTATATTTTAACGGGCTTGTCAGTTTTGTTCTAAAATTGTGTAACAGTAACAAAGATAGAAACAAATTTTATAGAAAAAAAAATATCCTTCCCATTTAAGGTTGGGTTTGTTTGGGTTTTTTTCCTTTCATTTTGCTACTCCGTTTCAGTATGTAATCTCACATTTTTCCAGCTATAAAGTAGGTAGGGTTTGGAAAGGAACATGTGTTACTGTTTAAATGTGGTAGGGTTCCTGAAAGTCTGTCTTCTATGTTTGTAACACTTTTACTGATATGTGTATTTTGTATCATTTAAAATTAGATGTCTCAGTCTTTGCAGCATGCGGATTTAAGGCTGTTTTTTTAATACTGTATGAAGGAAAAGATATGCAGGATGCCTTTCAACTTCTAACTGAAGCCCAGGCGTTAAGCGTGGGTTTGTAGCTCTTGTATTCCTTTCACAGTGGCAATACTGAATGTTTGCTTTTGCTTGGGTTCAACTTCTATCTGAGAGCCAGTATCAGACTGGTCTCTAATGAACGGTTAGTGCTTAGTTGTATTTCAGCTCGATCTAGTGCTAGTTTACCATCTGCAATTTTTATCTTTAGGAATTTGTGATTACAAAATTGCAGAGAGATTGCTCTTGTTTTCAAGTGTATTTACGAAGTAGATCAGAAACTACATTTAAAACCAAATGAAATATTTAAGTATAGTTTTAACTCTAACACTGAAGTTCTTGCACTACAGGTTATCAGTATGTTACGGTTGCCCAAATCTGTGATCAAAGGACTGCTATAGGGTTGGCTCGATCCAAAGATATCAACCTTCGCTTTTTCCTGCCTCCACCACCATTGCCAAAAATAAAGAATGTAAGTAAATGAAAAGCAGGTATTAGATGGTTTTTGCTTGCTTGGTTGGTTTTAATGCTTTTGTTGTTGGTAACTTGTACTGAAGTGGAGTTCTTCTAAAGCAAGTAATGAAGTAGTAAAATTGAGACCAAAATACAAAACTATCGTATATTGATATACCCCTGTGGTCATCCTAGATTACCTTGTCAATACTGACAGTCTCCTACATGTAGAGAGATTTTCTGAAGGCTTTTGCATCCTGAGTGCCAGCGTAAGTCTCTGCTGTAGGCCCATTTCTATCACCAGCTTTTAGTTACCAACAAGTCTGTACTGGATAAATTTGGTCTTGGTTTGTTTTAATTAGTAATTAGCAAATGTGTATAGAATCATAGAATAGTTAGGGTTGGAAAGGACCTTAAGATCATCTAGTTCTAACCCCCCTGCATTGGGCAGGGACACCTCACGCTAAACCATGCCACCCAAGGCTCTGTCCAACCTGACCTTGAACACAGCCAGGGCTGGAGCATTCACAACTTCCCTGGGCAACCCATTCTACTGCCTCACCACCCTCATAGTAAAGAACTTCCTTATATCCAATCTAAACTTCCTCTGTTTAAGTTTGAACCCATTACCCCTTGTCCTGTCACTGCAGCCCCTAATGAATAGTCCATACACAGCATCCCTATAGCCCCCCTTCAGATACTGGAAGGCTGCTGGGAGGTCTCCAAGGAGTCTTCTCCAGGCTGAACAGCCCCAACTTTCTCAGTCCGTCTTCATACAGAAGGTGCTCCAGTCCCCAGTCATCCTTGTGGCCCTCCTCTGGACTTGTTTCAACAGTCCCATGTCCTTCTTATGCTGAAGACACCAGAACTGTACACAATACTCCAAGTGAGGTCTCAGGAGAGCAGAGTAGAGGGGCAGGATCACCTCCTTCATCCTGCTGGTCACACTCCTTTTGGTACAGCCCAGGACACGGTTGGCTTTCTGGCCTGCGAGCGCACATTGCAGCTGGCTCATGTTCATTTTCTCATCGACCAACACCCCCAAGTCCTTCTCTGCAGGGCTGCTCTGAATCTCTTC
>WYDI02022034.1:0-16908 GCA_009867235.2 Psittacus erithacus | reverse complement strand
TTATTAACCTGGCCAATCCTCCTAGCCTTTTTAAGGTCCTCCCCTGTATCCTGGAGAATTGATGAAAAGACAGTCTGCGCTCCAGAGCCCCTAACCACCTCTCCCAGGGCTCTGTAGTCCTTCTTTATGTTCTACAGGCTACTGCTGTCTATATCCCTAGCACCCACATAGATTACTAGAAGTGGGTAATAGTCAGTGGGACTTACTAGAGCAGGCAGCCTCTGTGCAACATCCCTGATCCATGCCCCTGGTAGGCAACACACCTCCCTTGAGACCGGGTCAGGCTGACAGATGGGTACCTCTGTGCCTTTCAAAGTACAGTCCCCTACTACTACAACCCGCCGCTTTTACCTATCAGCTGCAGTAGAAATCTTTAGCCGTGCATCAGCCAGTTGTTTCTGGTGTAAGTGTGTTTCCTCATTCGCCCCCTGTAGGCCTTCAAAGTGGCTCTGGATGGCAACATCAGATTTAAGAGGAAGCCCCTTGCTTTTAATTGCCCTCTTCCTTCTTTTTTTTTTTTTTTTTTTTTGTTTGTTTGTTTTTGGTTTTTTGTTGTTGTTGTTGTTGTTGTTTTTCTTTGTTGCTGTCTCCCAGCTTCTTGGGTTAGCGGCCTCCTTCTTTCCTCCATGAGCTACAGTGGACGCTTGAGGCCCTCGCACTGTTTGGGCCTGGAGCAAGCAGCGCTGCGTTCTCTCAACTTCCCCGACATCTTTCAGCCTATTGACAGCGTCCCGCAGCTCAGCCCCTGCTGCAGGAGGACCTCCACAAGGGAGCACCGAGTGCAGCCCTGCCCATTGCGCACCCTCCCCTCAGGAGACCAGTGCAGGCACTCTCTACGCTCCGAGCTCTGCGCTGCAGCCTCCCCTCTCATCGGCTGTCTGGGGGTCTCCGCTGGCCACCGCCGGGGCAGCCAGAGCAGAGCTCCCAGACCGGACCCTGCTCATACGGCGAGTGCTCGCCACCCCGCCCGCCTGCCCGCGCAAACCGCCTCAAGTCCGCCCTGGTTGCTTCGCACCCCCAGGGGCGGGTTTTTACCGAGCCAGGGCTGGTGCCGCTCCTCCTGGCTCCGCCCCCTGTGAGTCAGCCGCTCGCGTCAGCTGAGCCGCGGGCTCCTGGGCAAGTCCTGTCGAGGGCTTGAGGCTGTCCCGGTGGCTGTCGCCGCTCTGAGCTGAGGCTCCTGGGCGCTGAGCTTCCCCCAACTCAGGTGTTGAAGGCGGCCTCTCTCAAGCTACTCACCTCAGCAGTTATATGTATGATGGTTTGAGCGATCATGTCATCATACCAGCTTCTTCAGTAAACAAAATTGGCTCATAAAGCATGATATAAAAGGTCTTTTATAATGGGATGGAATGAATGCTGGCGGAAGTCCCTGTCAGAAAATACCTGTAGATACTAACTAATGAAACTCTGAAAACCAGCTTTGATTCTCAGCTTTTGCTTTCTTATCTTTGTAACATTACATAATAGTGGATATGTACCTGTCCGTCCTGAAGTACTAGGTTATACTAGTATATGGTTGTATATATACTCTATTTTCTTGTCATCTATTCTGATTATTAAATGAACATCTATATGAATGTTTTGAAGATAAAAGAGTAAAAGAACTGTTGGCTGTATTTTTTATTAGTAATTTATGCATTCATTTTAATGCAGCAGCACCAAAATTACTGTGTAGTTTAGGGTGAACTTTTAAGCTTCCTGTGCCAACAAGAATGTTTTTTTTCTTTCTTGGGCCTATTAGAATAAGGCCATTAAAGTATGAAGTTTAAAGCTTGCTTTTCATCACTCAGATGATGGGTTTAGAATTACGTTTCCAAAGTCTTTACAGGTGTAATATAAAACCAAAGTTGCAGGGCACTTGTCCAGGGTTTGTGTTTTATGGCCTTATTAATATGGCTGATTTCATTATTTCAGGTATCCTTTTTTTCTCTGTTTTGCTTCATGCTTTGAACAGAACTAAAAGCTATTTGTGCTTATTTTTCACAGGACTATACGATAGAAGATGAACTTCGCCTGTTGTTAGTATCTTTACCTCAGACCTATCTTGATCCATGCATCCAGCACTTCACATCTCTTGCTTTACGTGAAAGCAGCCAGATTCTTGCTGCGCAAAGGGTGAGTTCCCGCCTGCAGAATAGAACTACTTGGGTTCTTTGTTCCTTCAGAGCTCAAAGATGCAAACCTGTTTTCATATTTTTGAGTGTTAAAGGAGAAAGAGATTTTGTGACCATACAACATAAGTAAAATCTCTTCTACACACAGTCTGTCTGCTTGAAAGCTTGTTTATCTTTGCCAGCTGTACTGGTTGGCCTAGTGAAAGATAATATCTTTTCTTAC
Organism: Psittacus erithacus; assembly: GCA_009867235.2. Lineage (NCBI taxonomy): Eukaryota > Metazoa > Chordata > Aves > Psittaciformes > Psittacidae > Psittacus > Psittacus erithacus. The sequence goes on along the minus strand of WYDI02022034.1, from coordinate 14,571 downwards.
AAGCTTTCCCATAAAGCAGATATTTCAGTATTTTGTCCACAACATTTCTTTCCCTTGCAGTGCTCATAAAATGATTTTTCACATTTCATCTTACCGTTGTTTGAGCATTCACTGCTGAGATGATTAAACCTTTTAAGTCTTACTAGCAAACTGATAAATTGTTAGCACACCTTAAATAGTAAACTCTCTTTTACCACATGGAAATGCCTCCCTGTAACAGGTCACTGTTGCCAAAACTGGAATTTAAATAGTCTAGCAGTCTGTTTGTACTTAGAAACTAGGAACTTTCTTCAACTCTGTCCAACAATTTCCTAAGTGGCTTTAGGAATGTCATTTAAAGTGCTGTTATTGCTTAAAAATAATAATTATAATCCCAGTGTAATCCACTGTCATATTTTGCATTTTATTTTTTTATTTAAAAGTTGTGATTGTTTAGTCAGTGATGATTATTTTTTATAAGATGCAATCATAAAAATTACTGTCGTGTTTTAATAATGATGCCTGTCAGGCTTTGTTTAGAGATTTCAGAGTGCAATAACTATTTCCTATGACACGGTTACATGTGATACTTTTACATTATCACCCCTTATTGTTTTTATACTGAGTCCTCCTGTTTCAAAGAGAGTTTTAGTAAGACACCACACTTGGAAGCATTTTGATAATCATGCTGTTCTAGAAAATTGTTTTTTATTGAGGTTATGCTGGTCTTCCTATTGCATGATTGAGAGAGACTGGTCCTCAGAGACTGTGCTACATGTTGAAGACATTTTTTCCTCCTTTTTCTCCTCTTCTCTTTATTGCAGCTATGGAAATCTAGATGCAGTATGAATCTTGCTTTTTTTTATGCTTGAGCAAATGATCTTAAAAGAAAACATTCATCAACAAAATGAAAATCATACATTTTGCCCCTTAATTTATGTTTTGAAGCTAATAGACTGTGGAGACTACTGACTGGAAATCTGGTTAATATTTTCAGTTTAAAATACTAGATATTTTTATTGTGTACTGTTGTGTAATTTGTATGTTTTGAAAAGTGCATGCATGCTGTGCACTCTTTGTAGAAATTTCTATGGAACATTACGCACTTAATGTTTGAGTTTAGAAATGCTGATTTTTCGTAGTCATTTGGAATGTGGGTATAATTTTATCGATTCTCATTTCAGGGAGGTTTATGGTGTTTTGGAGGTAATGGACTTCCATATTGTGAGACACTGAGTAAGATCCCTTCAGAGACAGTGGAACTCTTTTGTTTGCAAGCTTTAGTACAGCATTCTAAGGTAATTTGTCCTTTAAACTATAACTGAAAAGCTAAATTTATAAACATTCTGTTCTAATGCTCTCATATATTGGGAAGGTGTTGCCATTTCCTTGTCTCCTATCCCTTACCCCTTCTGTAAGGATATTCAAACAACCAAGACTGGTGAGAATTGGAAGGCAGCATGACAAACTCATTTTTTCTGATGGGAAGTGAATATAAGTTCTGTTATTTCTAGTAAGCCTGTGTAAGTTCCACTGTAGTATACCTGTATGTATCTTTCAAAAACTAAAGAGCAGCTCTGACACAGAAAAGCAGGAGAGAATGCCTGAAGTCCAGAAGTCTTTTTCTCTTTAGGGCTACATCCCGCTGGCACTTTGAGATAGATATTGAGGCTCTGCAGCTTCTCAGTAAGCGAGGTACTGGTAATACGAAATTCTCAGTGCAAAGTATGTGTGGATTTGTGTAAGTTGGTGTGCATTAATTCAGAGATCTTACAAGTAGTCTCTTAATGCTCTTAATCTAACTGTAGTGCCAGGTTTCTAGAAAGCAGAGTAGCTTCATGAATTCATTTTAATCAAAAGCCAGGATGAAATGCAAACCTTGGCTTTCAAAAAAAGCCCTTCTTCCAGGAGTCATTGCCTTTGGCAGAACATTGCACAGCATGCACCTATACAATGCATCTTTCCAGGACCAGCCTGTTCTTTGCAAACACATCTCTCACAGATGGAGGGTATGGAAGACTTTGTGTAGCAGTAATTCTTCTTCTTCCCTATTGCTCTTCTGTGTTTACTCTTCTGTGTGTGCTTAATTGCTCCGAAGCCTAGAACACTGAGAAACATCGAGAATGCCAAATTGTTACTGGTAGTAGGCATGGATAAAGAGCAGTTTGCCAGTATTCCTTGCTCATCTTCCATATACATAGACATTCTGACTCAGTCTAGAACTTCTTATAGTCCAGATTTTCAGTTTAATCAAGTTGTGACTGTAGTTATTCCAAATGTGTGTGTGTCTGTTGAAAGCCACAGTATTGAGGACATCAGCATATAACCACCACACATTTTCAAGCATTGTTAAAGAACATGTTCAAGTTAAAAGCATTTGCCACAACAACTAATTAGTGTGTATTTGTCTGCTTGGACTAGAATCTGTTATTGCCCTTAAAATCAGTAATAATAGCAAAGCTACATGGGATGTAGAGATACCTTTGACATATCATTCAAAGAGAAGGGATTATAATGATTCCATTTTACATGGTGAGCAGGAAGAGAGGTAGCTAGGGTTGAGATAGTGCTCTAACAAATGGAAATAATTATCCCGTTCAGATTCTTAAAGTTTTGTTGAAGTTTGATCACACCAAGTAGAGAGCTATCCCATCTCTCTCAAATGTGGAGGAGAGTAGAGTGATGACACTCAGCATCTTTCAGGTTGTTAATCCATAGCAATCATGTGTTTAGCATATTAAAATATTTACTTTATCTTCAACTATGGCATAATACATTCTAGATTAATAAGAATTTCTACATATTAAGGGCTCTGCATCATTCAGGCTCCCTAATTTGTGAATTAACAGCATCTCAACCCTTTTTACAGAATGTCTACTTACTGTCATTGTATTTACTGTATTTACTAGGTTTCTTCTCACTGTGATAAAATTGAAGCTAAAGGAGGCCTTCAGTTACTGCAGAGGATATACCAGCTACGTAAAGATTCAGCAAAAATACAAAGGAACATAATTCGCATTATTGGAAATATGGCTTTGGATGAGCGTCTTCATGCATCCATAGTACGTGCAGGTAAAAGGAAAGCAAGTGCAAGCAGTTTGAATGTCAGATTTCTATTCTAAAATTTTTGGAGGATTCAGTGCTTTTTTTAAAATACAAAGGATAATGGTAGTGGTGTTTTTTGTATTTGTTAGGGTGGGGAGGTGGTGCTATTGTTTTTTTAATGCAGAAAGTATAGACAGTTCAGATGGTGTTGATTAAAAAGTCCTGTATGCTGTCTGGCCAACATATGTCAGTGCTGCAGAGGTGTGCTAAGTCTGATGGATGGTGATAGTTTGGACTTGCTTGATGTTCAGTTTACATTACTAGCAAAGATTTTCTGAGTTTTCTTCTCTTGCAGATAATTTTTCTTTTAATTGACTGTGTTTTAGTCTTGTAAAGGAACAGAGCAGCTTGTAGTCCATAGGTTTTGGAACAAAGTGAAACATGCCTTTCCACCCTCTGTTGTTTCATTTTAGGCTAGGACCTTCTGCTAAGTTTTGCTCTGATGCCCCTTTTTAATGCCCCTAATTATCACAATTAAATTTCTATACCAGATAAATAATTCCCAATGTTTTATTAGGAAATAAAGAATAAGAACTGAAGATACCAGTATGCTGTTGTATACATCTGAGCTGTTATCTGCCTCTTAAACACATTTTTAATCTGCTGTTGCAAAAAGGAGAAGTAGCAAAGGCACAGGGAAAGACCATGAGTGTCATTAAAAATTTGGAATGACTGTGGTATAAAGAACAAATAACTAGAATAGGACACTTAGTATGGAAAAAGTGACTGAAGGAGAATATGACTGAGATTTATAAAATCCTCACTAGCATAGAGAATGCAAAGAGGGATTGGTCATCTGCTGTTTCTTGTCATGCAAGACCAAAGGTTTTGTACTTTAAATTACCAGGAGGCAGAACAAATAAATGTATACATTTTTCCATACAGTGTGTGACCTAACTAAAACTTACCACAAAACATTGTGATTGTTGAAGACTTAAAGAGCTTCAAAAAGTAATTAGACGAATTCAGGGAAAAAGAAATCCATAAAGTTCTACACACAGAAGCCAAGTTGGCTGTGGAAGCCTGAAAGAATATAGAGAATCAGCCCTATATACTCATCCTTTTATTGTTCTGTTCCATTACTGCTTACTTTTGGAGAAAGACAGCTGGACTACAAAGGCCTTGGGTCTGAGCTTTAGCACCTTTCTTGCATTCTGATATGGTGACTGATATGAGGACTGCTAAAACCAGATGTATAGAGGAAGAGGTTGTAACAGAAGAGTCAGCAGCTTCCTGGGGCAGAGCTCTCAGTATGAATGGGATTTTAGACAGTGAACCAGACTCCAAAGTTGAGCAGTTGTATATTGCTGGTTAAGGATTGATAAAGCTACTCTTTTGTTGCTGGATGATGTGCAAGAAGCAAGAACCTCTAAGGCTGTTTTCCTTTGCAAAAGCTGTGACACAGGAAAAGAAAGAAAAGCAATGATGCTTTTCTTCTGTAGTAGCTGTGACAGGGCATCTGAGGGCAGAAGGATTCTGAACACTATTTTTAACTCTTCATCTTGGCTCTTACAAGAAATGCAAAAGCAGAGACCTTGAGAATTTTAATTGGACTGGCTTGGCGGTCTTTTATTGTATTTGGAGAACTGAATATAAATTATAGGTAGTGTTCTTAAGGAGAACTTGCACAAGAGTCAACATTTATTCTGTTTAGAAATACATTTTTGATATTACCATTCTTAAATTTTAACATCTATTTTCACAAGTATAGTTTGAAGTATGACGTTTCTGAATTCTTTTGTTTGGATGATGTTTCTATTAGTTAACCTGCCACTTTATTTTTTCAATGCAGGTTGGATTTCTGTACTTGCTGAAGTAATGAAATCCCCACATGTCATTCAGTCTTCTCATGCAGCCAGAGCTTTGGCTAATCTAGACAGAGATGCAGTGAAAGAAAAGTATCCAGATGGAGTTTATGTCTTACATCCACAATATCGCAGCAGGTAAAGTGGAAGGAATACTATACATGTTGAGTTACTTGTACATGTTGTACTTTTAGTTGCTTGCTAAACTGTTTAGTTAAAAAACTTCGGAAGAGCTGACATCAGAGTGCTGCTGTACTGATGTCACCTGCTCCTCATGTTCTTTGCTGGATTGAGAGGACCAAATCTAGATTCTCAAATAGGAGAACAGAAGTGGTTGGAGCAGTCCATGACTGTAAAAGTATTATTGTACTGTATGGAGAAATCCAAACAGAACACAAGATGAATTACTGCTTTTCATGCATTACAACCGTGTAACCTTTGCGCTGGCTGTCTTGGGGTAATTATTTTGCCTTGTAATTATTTTGCTGGCAGCAGCACATGTTGGCTTAAGATGCAGTAAATTTGCAGCTGCAGCTTCTTTTAATAGTGATTGTATATCTGGGGCTGAAGCAGTCTCCAATGTGGTATGTCACTTAGTAGCAACTATTCCCTGGGTTATTGGTGTTAGTTACAATGAAGATGTAATTTTACGATAAAGCTGAAACTACCAGGCTGCATTAAGAGTAGCTGGAGAGAATGTTGGTTTTCACTATAGAAAAATATGACTTGTGAGCTGGATATTTTCCATACTTATTTTTATATATCTCTCTTCTGAGTGGATCCTTGGTTTTTGTCTTGTTCTGAGTATCCCCTTTAAAATATTATGAAATATCATGAAATGTTGACCATAAGATAAAAAGTCACATATAGTGTTGAAAATAGAATTTTGTCATCCCTTAGGTTAAAAGTTATGTGTAAATTTTATTTGCTAAAAGAATATGTACCATGCAGCTCTTAGAAATTCCTTTTTCTGTATCAGTCAGCCCATCAGAGCAGACATCCTTTTTGTTCATGGTCTTTTGGGAGCAGCATTTAAAACCTGGCGACAGCAAGATATTGACCGGCGTTTGGATAAAAAAGCTTCTGAAGGTCAAGAGGAGTATAGTCAGTGCTGGCCGAAGGTAAAAGACAACAACGTTCTCATTAATTTCTCATGAATGAGAGCTGTCCAGAGGATCTAGAGTTACACTGTCTGCACTTGTCTTTTTTGAATCAAATTATTTGTAATGTGTTATACAAGTAGCACTTTTCAAGTTTCTGATATATTTTTGTTAGTAAGCTGAAATCTTGAGCAGGTTGTTCTTGCAACGGAAAATCCCTGCTAACTTTAAGCCTTCAACATCATTCTTCTACTATGGAATGTTATTGCTGAGAAAAAATATACATAAAATTAATTTTTAATTATAATTTCTTACACAGGTGTCTGAGCACCTCAGATTTTGCAGATTGCTACTTAAATATTGTTGATAAATAAGTAATTAGTGCTTCAAGCAACTCATATTGGTATAACCACCAAAGTATCTCTGTAGACTGATCAGTCCTCTTGATAATCTTAGTAATTTTTGTTTTACCCAGGAGAGGGAGCCAGGAGTGCATGAGTTGGTAATCTATCTCCATCCTTTGCCTACTTTGTGGTTTTGGGGAACAGGCTAGAGTTCGGCAGTGTGGTATGAAAGAGTAATAGTCTAGGTGTAAGATGTATTTAGGGATTAACTGAAGAACAGGTATCTTGCTTGATATTGTCCCCATAGTAACATCTTTGCTTCATTCTGCTAGATTGCTTACAAGAGTGTAAGTACCTCAATTATAAGCTGCTTTGATTTTGCTTTTCTTCAATTTAGACATGGCTGGCTTCAGACTGTCCTGCCCTTAGAGTCATTTCTGTGGAATATGACACTGATTTGAGTGACTGGAAAGCAAAATGTCCAGTTGAGGCTCACAGGTAACATATGTAATGTCTGCAGTTTGGAAGTGAGGGAGACCTGTAAAGCCGAACCTTGGGATAACCTAGTGTGAAACTAAATTTAATTTTTCCTGTTGCATTTGAAAATGATTTTGGAAAAACATTAGGTACAGTCATGATATGCTTGAGCTTTGTAGCCTTACAAGTAACTACTTGTGGCAACTTCCTAAATTCTTACAGTCTGTTCTTCATGTTTAGGGGAGACACTAGATTATGCTGTGAGTTGGTGTAAATATGACATTAGTTTTATATCTTAAGGGGAATATTTCTTAAAATGCCCCAATAATGCTTCATAAGCACAGCAAAAAAATCCCTATAATATGACTTTTATACTCATGATAAAATGAAGCATATCATTTTCATAGAAGTTGGAAAATACCTTTAAGATCATTGAGTCCAACTGTTAACCCAGCACAGACAAGTCTACAAGTAAACCGTGTCCTGAAGTACCACATCTACACATCTTTTAAATATCTCCAGGAATGGTGACTCAGTCACTTCCGTGGGCAGCCTGTTCCAATGCTTGACAACAAGAAGGCCAACAAAACTAATGAAGGGTCTAGAGCACAAGTCTTAGGAGGAATGGCTGAGGGAACTGTGGTTGTCTAGCCTGGAGAAAAGGAAGCTCAGAAGAGACCCTCTTGCTCTCTACAGATAACTGAAAGGAGGTTGTAGTGAGGTGGGGGTCAGTCTCCCAAGTAACAAGTGATAGGACAAGAGGAAACAGCTTCATTTCGTGCCAGGGAAGGTTTAGGTTGCATATTAGGAAAAAAATCCCTCACTGAAAGGACTGTCAGGTATTGGAACAGGCTGCCCAGGGAAATGATTGAGTCACCATCCCTGGAAGTTTTTGAAAGATGTGGCACCTAAGGACATGGTTTAGTGGTTGACTTGGCAGTGCTGAGTTTACAGTTGGACTTGCTGATCTTAAAGGTCTCTTTCAACCTAAATGATTCTGTGATTCTAAGTGAACGTTTTTCCTGTGTCCATCTGGAATAACTTTCATGTAAGAAAATTTGAAAAAGAAATATATATTTATTTTAAGATAATGTCTTTTTTATTACAAAGTGGGAAATTACATTAGCTGCTATTTACAGTCACCCAAGAATAGTAGTTGATTAATTTCTAATTGTATATGGTTAATAAAAAAAGAAATATATTGAAAGATACAGATATTTTTAACTATCAAGAGAAGAGAGATGTAGAAGTAGAATCACAACCTTATGATTGCTTTAAATATATGAGCTCTAACAGGCTCATTTACTATTTCAAAAGTGAATTTTTATGTCTCTCAGCTATTCTAAAGCCTATTGTTCAGCTGAAAAGACACGTGAGTGTCCTTTTCATATGTGTTATAAAAGTTATTTCTAGTGAGAATGGTGAGAACCAGTAGAGATGAAGTGAAATACTTTGCACAGTGGTTGCCCCAATATCCTGATGATTTCATTATCCAGGGGTCTTCTAGGCTCAGTTCTTGTCAACACTGCAAGGAGTAACAATGTTGTACTTTGAAGCTTGGATTGGGAATTGGCATTGGTTTTGTTTTGGTGGTTGTGCCACAGGTTCATTTTCAACCTCTAACATGTAGCTTATACTTTTCAGAGCTCAGTCTCTTCATTTATAAAGTGGAGATTATTGTGCTTTTATACTACTCCAGCACAAAACATTTGGAGATTATTGTCCTGAAAGTATAGCAGACATTGTGATTTTTTAAGTGTGGTTTGGTGGTTGATGATGTACATTGCTCCACATTTTGAGTATTGTTTAGTTAGCAACATACCTTTTTGCTAGACATTAGGTATATTCTTGTTTCTGTGGATAAAGTTCATAATGCATTAATGATGCTTTCATAATATGAAAATGTGATTTTGTTACAACGTGTAAATGAAGCTGTATAAAACATCATAAAAAGATCTTTTAAACTAAAGGAAATGAGAGATGAGTAAATTAAAGGAAAACTTTCTAGCAAGACCAGAAAATTGCATTTAGTTTAATTCCTGATGTCTTTGTGAAGCCAACCTTGCAAGACTTTTTGGCGTTTTTTAGTGTAGCAGCAATAATTAAGTAATTAATGTTTTGTGTACTTAATTCACTTTTGTTAATGTGCAGCACTGCAAATTCATTCTGTTTTAACATGGCCTTTTAACCTGTCATGCTTCATCATGCTTGTGTTTGGTTTTAATTTGCAGGAAGTCCATTGCTTACAGGAGCAATGAGCTTCTTGACAAGCTCAGTGCTGCTGGAATTGGAGACAGACCTCTGGTGTGGGTATCGCATAGCATGGGTGGTAAGCACGTTGCCTGATACAAAGTACTTCTTTGCTGTTACGTTTCAGAATAAGCTGCTGAACAAATTCAGTCTGAAATGCCATTGCTCAGAGTAGTTTATGAAAAAACATTTGCAAAAAATGGAAAATAGATTTCTTCTTTCTTAATGCATTGTATTCATCAGCATATACATTTTGAAAGGATTTTTATTGCTGTTTGTTTTTACTGGGTTGATTTAAAAACATAAAATCAATGAGTTGAAATTCATGTAAATGGGAACCCAGAGGCAAAATTTTCTCCATAATCAGACACATAGTGAGTGTCATTAGCAACACTTAAAGCAAACCATAAATGGATTTGCATCATTCATTGATACTTCATTTTAATGCCTCCTCAGGTTTTGTTTGTGTTTGTTTTGAACTTAATCTTACATATTTGACAAACTAAGGACTAATCAGCCGAGGTAAGAATGTGGTTAGTTGTTTCATGGATAATATAGCATTATCATTATTTTCACAGTGGTTTAAATCCCTGCATTAATTTAGTTTCTCTTGCCAGGTCTTCTAGTCAAAAAGATGCTGGTGGATGCTTCCAAGAATCCAGAAATGGAGAAAATTGTAAACAACACCAGAGGAATCGTATTTTATAGCGTACCTCACCATGGTTCCCAGCTGGCTGAATATTCTATGAATGCCAGATATCTTCTCTTTCCATCTGTGGAGGTTAAAGAACTCAGCAAGGGTACGCTCGCTTTGCTACCATTTCACAACGGGCGTCTATGCTAATCCGTCCAGGAAGCTTCTTTTTTTAATCATGCTATCAGAAAAAGCTGGATAAAAACACATTTTTATGTTTTGGGTTGGGTGTTGAATTCTGAGTAACTTTCATTTGATTGCAGAGCTGAGGGGGGAAGAAAGGGAGTCAGAACTGTTTTTTTTAGTAGTATGAGCCATTTAGCAATGCAGGAATTCAACATATGCTGGACTTCAGACCCTTATCTTCTAAACAAAAATTCCATGCTAAGGAAAAATAAAAAATTGTTACATATGATAGCTGGGAAAAAAGGATTAAAAGCAAAATGCTACTTCTTTTCCTGGAGTACTGATTTTTCCAAAACATCCCTAGGAATGCAGTCTGGATGAATGCTATAATCTTATGTTCAAGTTAATGCTGCACAAATTATGTTGCTGTTTCTCAGATTCTCCTGCCCTTAAAGAGCTGAATGATGACTTCCTGTCTCTTGCCAAAGATAAGAAATTTTCAGTGCTGAGTTTTGCGGAAACCTTACCAACACACATAAGCAGTATGATAAAACTGCACATTGTACCTCTGGAATCAGCAAGTAAGTCAAATAGCCATTTAATTTATTTTATTTTGTATATATTCATGTAAGCATCGTTAATGAGGAAGGATTAGAAATGCTATGGTAGGAAGACCTGGAGAAAAAAAAGCATCTGTTATGTCGTGGGGTTTTTTGTTTAAACTTTTGGCTCAGTTTAAATTGCAGTTTTCCTGCTAAGATCAGAGGCAGCTACATTTGTATCTTAGAATAGCAATTGTTTGGTTTGATTTTTCTAAATGTGAGGAACACTTGTTGAAAAAACCCTGGTCTAAGGTTACATTGTTATAGTCTGTTCTTTTGTAATTATGAATAACTTGTTTGTTCTTGTATAGATGGGCTGAATAGTGTTTTATAAGCTCCCGTGAATTTCAGCTATTTCCTCCTTTAGGAAAAAAACAAAGAAAATTAGTGAACTGCTAATGGAAGAAAAAGTTACAACGCTGATTTTCAGCGTTAAGAATCCATTATTTTCCATATCTCAGGTACTCAAGCAGTAGTTTGCCTCCTGAAGAGGTTCCCTCCATCTTGTTGCCTTTTGGAAAAGGGAAAACCAGGCAGTTCTTTCTTTTGCTTTGTTCATGGGTGTTCAAGTTGGAGAATTTATTTAAGTCTGGTATTTTCAGGTTTTCCCCAAGCAAAACCCTCTTCTGCACTGCTCAAGGTACCAGTAAGGCCTCGAACAGAAACCATGGCTTGTTGGGTTTTAGATCAGGATTTCCACCAGCTAAACCCACTAGATTAAATGCAAGGTTGTTGCTTTTAAAAAGTGGGGACTATACATCCCTCTTTTCCTGAGTCAATATTTAACAGTATTTTTCCAGCCTGTCTTCTCAGGAAGCAATTTTTTGTGAAAATGTTGCTGATGCAATTTTATTGGACTGAAAAACTGGGCTTTTTTTTTTTTTTTTTTTTTTTAACAAAATTAAATGGAAAAGAGGTCTGGATACGTCCTGTGCACTTAAAACATTGTAGTGTGTTTCTCCTCTTCTGGAGAGGACTCACAATAGAGCACGTGAGCTCTCTTGAAAAACCTATGGGGGGCACATGACGGTTCAGTGGCATGCCACTCATTTTGTTCAAAACCCAGGCTGACAAGCTATACACTCAGTTTCTTGCATGCATGCTTGCACATGTGAAGGCAAGCCTTCATCCTACTCTAATGTTATTCTATGTGGTTAGAGATCCAAGCAAAATGAAAGATTTCTCAGGAGGTTGAGTGAAAAAATAATAAACTGGAATGTGACAGTCATGGCATCCTTACTGGAAAGTTCACTAGTGTAGGGATAGTGATAGTAGTAGTGAAATCCCTAGTGTGCCCAAAAATCATTAGCTGAAAATGGAGTACTTATATTCTACAATTAAGCAATCTAATTTTCATTTCCCCTGAAATGTGTGTAGTGATTTGTGGCATATTTCAGGTTCGCTCTAGTTCCATATTTAATCTCCACATCAAAGTATTTTTGTAAGAAATGTGGGCAATTAATGATGACCAGAATCTGGATACCCTAGATTTAAACCCTATCCCTGTTCATGTCAATGCTTAAACTTCAGTCTGGACTTTGCTGTCAGTCAGGTGCTGGTAAATGAAGTTTTGATTCTTCAGAGTTGTCTATGTGAAGAAATGTACATTAGTGTATTCCCAATAAAGATAGTTGAACTGTGACCTGGTGGTTTACCACTGTGGGTTTTATAGCAGTGTATAGCTCTATCTGGCTATAACAGTGTGTATCGATGCTTTTAGCACATTAAAAAATAACGAAGACAAAACAAGTTGGAAGATAGGCAAAGTTGCTTTTGAGGGAGGAATTGCTAATGGAAGATGTACTTTTCAGTCTAGGTGATCTTACTAACTTCTGTAATTTTTTCTTTCTGCTTTTTCTTCGTCTCCCAGAGTTAGGAATTGGAGACCTTATTCCAGTGGATGTTAATCATCTAAATATTTGTAAGCCAAAGAAGAAGGATGCTTTCCTGTACCAACATACACTGAAGTTCATTCAAGATGTTTTAGCCCAAGAACTTGGAGATTGACGTTTTGCCATCCTTGGCTGCTTATTTATTTCCTCTATTTGGCATAACACAGTAAACTCTTCTAACATTTGTTAGGGGATCTGCAGAACTACAAAGATGCTATGTCAATAGTATCTGCAGCTAAAATAATTTCAGCACATCTCCAACTTAGATACTTATCCAACTTATTTTTAAAATATATTCAAAACAAATGCAAACTGAAGTCCTATAAACCTGGCAAAAAGAGAATGTGTGTTGGCTTAGAGTGACTATGATCTGTCAACAAAATGTGTGTAAATTCTCCAGCACTTAGCCTACAGGTATCCCTCTGGAGCAGCACAGCTCAACTATGGAGAGTGCCCAGGGTATCTTCTTTACCAAGAACAAAAAAAGAGCTCTCTGGAGGTGGGTGGTCTCATTAAGGTAACTATGCACCTGGGACTAAAATCTTACAGAGAGGATGGACACAGGTGATAATTTGTTGTATCAAAGGGGAGAAGCAGCGTGTGGCTGCCTCAAAGCTTTGGTTTACAGGCCATGTTAAGTTGTCTGACCGGAGCCTGAAGAAGTGCATCTAAGTCAAGGAGAGTAGCGTTTTGGTCTAGTGGCCAAATTACAGGTTTTTTAATTTGCCTTTTCATTTAATATACCACTCAGATTTGTCAGCAAATATGGCTTCTGTTTTCTGTTAGAGATAGGTTGGTTGCATAGACAACTACAGCTGTTTTAATCTGTTTGTACTAGTGAAAACAAAAGCAGTGTTCACCTTGTACATTTCTCTCTTAACCTTAGCAACTTATGAGATTGCTTTCTTTAGGACGGTGTATATCTGGCCAGACTCACAGCATTTATGTGCTTTTTCACATGGAAGATACAGAACAGAGGCTTAGCTCTTTTGCTTTGCTCTTAGGACATATGGTGAAGATGGTACATTCAAATCCCTGGCTCATGTTACTTATTTAGAAACCTCTTTTGCTGATGTAAAGAAGATTAAAAAATGCTCAAGTGGAATAAGGCAAATGTAGGCCTTGACAAGAAACTTAATGCTTAGAGTTTGGAGCTCAGGTAGAGAAAAGTAATGCAGGAATAAATTCAGGTGATCTTAAATCCCACTGGAAATGTGGAAGGTCCCAGATATTTTGGATTGTTGGGGCCCAAGTGTGTTTAGTGGTGTAGATAGATACAGAGAAAAGACAGCAGTGTTGTCTTACTTGAGTTTATGTTTATATTAAGGATACCTTATCAGTACTGATTAAGTATTTTTTAGCAAAAAGAAAATATGGCAGCACTCAGTCACTTTTTTAAAGTCTTAGTTTGCAATGTAGTTAAAAGCAGCCTCATCTAATTGTGGTCTCTTCCTTCCTTCCACTTAACCCTCAACCCTCTCTGAAAACAAACATAGGCTGTGAGTAGGCTACTGTGTTGTAGCTGACCACTGGTTAAATCAGGCCTGTACTGATGACAGGCTTAAGATGTCTGTTAACATCACTCATGTGAAATAGATCTATGTCACTGGCCTTAAAATTATGGCTATGAAAGCTGCCAGAGGTGGGACACACCTTGCAGTTCTGCACAGGCTTGGTGCAGGCACCAGTGGCTGTTGCAGTCCTGCCAGGTCCTGAGGCCCAGGGGGACAGTAGATCTGAAAATACACCTCTGGAAGTTGAACTTTGACCTTCTGGAGTTGTATAGTAAAAGTGCAGAGAAGTAGAGCACCATGCTGGCAAAAAGAGCATGTTTTCCCCCTATCCAAGATGTAGGTAAGAACACTGCATGAAGGTATTTCAGACAAAAAATGCAACAAAACTGTCAGAACTTCTAAAGAGGTTTATCCTTTTTACACTGTGGTTTGAATATATTATTTAAATATATTTACTGCGTGTAAATATATTAGAACACTTTGTGTTTACAAAGTAGAGGGTATGTGGAATTCATTGTGAATAGACAAGACTTCTAATAACTGAATGTGTGTTTAGTGTGACAAATCTTGTATGGATTTTTAATAGACTTCTTATTTGGCTTTGTTATGGGTTCAGCAGTAGCAGTCATTTTTTCTCCTTCTTAGTGGCTGGTGCAGAGCTGTGTTTCTAACTTTCAGCCTGA
>WYDI02022032.1:0-19201 GCA_009867235.2 Psittacus erithacus | reverse complement strand
AGACTGTTCTTATCTCAACCTGTGGGAGTTGTATTCTTTCGATTCTCTTCCCCATCCCTCCGGGAGCCAAGGGGGGGTGGGGGAGGGGGCAGTGAGTGGGCTGTGTGGCAGGCCTAAACCACGACAATATGTTTTCACATAAACAACAGTGATGATTTAAAATTTCTTGGAAGATTTGAACAAATCCCTTCACAGGCAAGTGCTTTCCCTGGCCAGTGAGAAGAAGTATTCAGAATAGGTTCTTTGTCTCAAAAGAATTACTTACTTCCACTTGAAAGGAGTATATTAAAGTCTATAAAATTAAAATAATAATTGTCTTTTCCCACTCCTTTCTGGGGGAAAAAAAATGCAAACAAACATTAAGAATCATGATGTTTCTCACAGAACTCTTATATAAGCAGATAGATCTACTTGCTTTTGGATTTAGTATTCAAACAGAAAGAAGTTATCATTTGCATGACATAATACAATTGTCTGAAAATTAAGAAGTTAGCATAAAAATAACGTGTTCCAGCTTAGAACATATTTGTGTATGACTATGTTAGATATTTTATCACAATAAAACCCTTACCGAGACCAAAAATGAAGATGTGGGTCATGATTGTCACAAAAGCACACTCATCTTTAGGACCAGCTCAGTAGGAGAATGAATGGACTAATAGCTTTAAGAACAGCAGGTTGCCAAGCTCTTTGTTTGTCATATGAATTCATTCAACTGTACCTTCAAAAAGGTGAAAGTATGTGGCAGTTCCTGGGTGCTTTTTATTTACTTGGAAGGGAGGAGAATTTGGATATGCTAATTAAGGAGATATACAAAGTATTGTTATTGTTCTTAGAAGGATGTACTTGAATACATATTTTTTGTCTTTCCTTTATTACTATAAATTAAGACCTTAGAGTCTTTTATGTCTGCTTTACAGGAGGTGGGAGTAAACCTGAAGTACATCAAATAAAGATTGCAGAATGCAGTGATTTTGACTAAAGCTTTGATGAGTTGCTCAACAGAGATGGGAAACTCAGACCATGAAGATCTACCAGCCCTTATTAAAAATACATACGAAGAATTTGTAGTAAGCTCTCAGTGTCTTAGACTGAAAACAAAAATTAGTTTAACAGGTTTTTTTGCCCACTGTGAAAGCAGTTACAATAGAGAAAATTTCCAATCCAGAGTTTGACAGAACAGAGTATATCAGATGTGTTGCATTCCTTGAGCAGCTGGAGTCTTTTATCCAGAATTTATGGAAAAAGTTCTTTTTAGAAAAAATAAATATTTTTCTATTGACAAAGAACACCATAAATACTTCTTTAAAGCAAAGGAAGTCATTTTACTGGGCATAAACTGGCTTTCCTGCAACAGTAGCCTTGATTACTTTCCTGAATAATTGCAACTGTCTTCTGGGACTTTGTTTTAGTTTTCCCATGTACATTTTGAATGCATTTCCAGCTCTATGCAATGAAAGCCACCCACCCACTGACACCAAAACCATTTTGGGGGGGGGGTGGGGGGGTGGGAATTCCTTGATCTTCATGAGGAAAAGTCTTAAATGAAGACTTCTCTTTTCTTGGTCCATTGTCCCGCGTTCAGCAGTTGCAGTCATTTTTCTCCTTCTTAGAAAGCTGGTGCAGTGCTGTGTTTTCAGATTTAGTCTGGGAACAGTGCTGATAATACACTGATGTTTTTAGTTGTTGCTAAGTAATGTTTACTCCAATCAAGGACTTTTTCAGTCTCATGCTCTGCCAGTGTGTAGAGGCGCAGAAAGCTGGGAGGAAGTAGAAACAGGACACCTGACACAAACTAGCCAAAGGGGTATTCCATCCCGCAGCACATTATGCCCAGTATATAAACTGGGGGGAGTTACCCAGAAGGGCTATATCACTGCAGGGCTCAGGCTGGGTATTGGTCATGGGTGGTAAGTTGTTGTATTCTCTCCCCTTGTTATTTCCCTTATCATTATTACTATTGGCGGTAGCAGCAGTGGTTTGTGTTATACCTTAGTTACTGGACTGTTCTTACCTCAGCCCATGGGAGTTACATTCTTTCAATTCTCCTCCCCATCCCTCCAGGAGCAAGGGAGAAGAAAGGGAAGAAAGGGGGAAGTGCGCAAGCAGCTGTGTGGTTCTGAGTTACAGGCTGGGCTTAAACCACTACATCTGTGTTCTTTAAAATCTGTTCTCTATCTACCTGAAAAGAAGGTGATCCCATGCAGAACAGCTACAGATCCATATTTATCCTGCTTCCTGCACTTAGAGATTGTGAAGCTTTGCTCATGCAGTACTTCACATCTGAGAAGATAAGCCAGTTATTGTCTAATAGTTTACTATTCAAATTGACTTGGAAAAGTGTATTCTACCAGCTGAGTTCTAAATGGGGTTGAAGTACCAAATCGAGATGAGAAGCTTTCATCAGGCAATGACTAAAATTATTTAAACTTGAAATTATCGTAAAATGGTCTCAGAATTTAACAGACCCAAAAGAATTAACACTATGTGAAATAGAAAGCAATAATCCAGAGGCTTTCTGTCATCAGTACTGCTGGACAACAACCACAACAAAATGAGAAGACATGTCCTTCAAAATTTAGGTGGGTGAAGTAGTAGGAGTGGTGCTTGTAGAAATATCACAACTACTAGTATGCTGTGGCCCTTAAGAGGGTACTTACTTATAGACAGAAACACTTATTAATGTATAATTTTAAACTACAACTTTTATACCCAAATCACTTACTCTCCCTTCTAGGATCCTAAACTAGGAAGTCAATTGATGCTACCTATTCTCCAGACTTCTTTCCTCATTCCCAAGCTGTCTCCTGCATGTAATTTGACACTAACACAAAAAACATGGTTTTAACTGCAGCTGGGAAAGGAGGATTGACTGGCTTACCTCTTGAGGTCTTCTTCAGTCCTATAGCTTTATGATCCAGTTCCTTAAAGAGAGCACCTAGTTTTCTGTCATAGCTAATGTTCCAGTTGAAAGCTAAGTGCCCAGACAGTAGCAGATCAGAAGCTTACTGCAGAGAATACTTTTGCAAAATCAGCTCATTGCTGATACCTTGGGCCCAGATTTAAACAGAACATAAATCACCTAAAATGAGCCCTAAACAGAATGCAAACATCCACAACTCCAGAGCTGTAAAAAACTCCGCAAAACTGCTATCAAGTGATCCATTTTTTCTGTACATTTAAAGTGATAAATTATTTAGAAAGTCTCTGTATAGACATGCACAGAACTTTCTTGTGTTTTCATCTGACGACAAGCAGTTGGACACCATTCCCATTCTGAAGTCCAGTGGAGATACTGAAACCAGTCATTCCTTCCCCAGTGAGGAGGACTGTCACTTGCAGAGCACAGGTTAACCAGACTTGATCCCTCCCCAACATTCAGTGACTACAGCAGCATGATTTTAACACACAGCTAGGGAAAAAGGCTGTTTGGGGCTCTGAGGAGGTAGCATGCTAGAAGATACTCAGACTGAAAGCAAAAAAGATCAGGTTCAAATCCCACCTACCAAGGACTAATGAATTGGAAATCTGATAAGCAGAGGACATGCAAACAGTCTACCTACAAACCCCTCTGAACTCTGATATTCTCCATCTTTTTTGCTGAAGATGTGTCACCAGTCAGAAAATAACATGAACAACTATTAGAAAGTTTGAAAAAAAAAAAAAAAAAAAAAAAGGAGCCCAGGTCTAGCAGCAGTTAAGACACCTCCTAGGGAAACTAATGACCTTTAACATTAAGAACACTTTCTGGAGAAAATAAAAGAACAATCCTATTTACAAGAAAGACAGAGCAGAGCAGGACACCTGCAGGATGCGCCTAGCTGGCTTCCATTGGTTAGTAAAGGACTATCCTGTAACTGGTACCATTTGGATTATTATCACTGAAATATTAATGCTATTAAGCTCTTGACTGATGATATGCTAGTATTACAAAAGGCTAATTTTTCCCTCTTCATCATATTCTCCTTGCAGCATAAGTGCATATATCCCATTGCATTTTAGTGCAATAAAGATGGTTTTGAAAAAGAAATGCATTAATGGTACCTGAGGTTAGGTTTCAAATTAAAATTTAGAAGCTTCAGGAAAAGCTTAGTGCTAAAGGCCATTTGGAACATGAAAATGTCTTCCTCCTTTGGCCAGCTAGTCAAGGTGGTAAGTTTGTCTGATGAATTGTCAGTTACTCTCATCAGAATACAGACAGCATGTGGTTGAAAAGTCCTTGTCTCTGTCTTCCCCTGCCAAAGAGCAAGCAGATACCCAAAATCTACTGCTAAGACATGATATTTTTCTTTTAGGATAATTCATCAGGAATTAAAGACGATCTTTAATCTTCACCAACCCAGAATTCATAACCAGTCCTTATCTTCCACAATGTTCTGAAAGTCACCAATGCACAACAGCATAGTAAATCATAATGAATTTCATAAGGAAATACTATTTCTGTAGTGGAAAATTCCTTTCTTTTTAATAGCTTCTTCTTGGGCTTCCATTCAAACATACACAAGAAATTTCTGCGTGGATCTGCAAGTATATCAGAACAGGGATTTTAATAACCTTTAAATAGCCAGGAATTTTCCTACCTTTCATAACTTTTTTAACAACGTGAATTTCATCTGAAAACCAAAATAATGAAACTAAGAAGAGCCAATGTTGTATTCTCTTGGATCTTTATTTCCCATTCTCATCATCTTTCCAATTTTTACTTCTCCCACTATGCCACCTATCACAAAGCAGAAGAGGAATTTCCTGGCCATAGAGTTCTGTGAGAGATGCAGACTGTGCAAAGGGTGGCAATGCAAGACAGTAAATTACAGACACTATGAGACATTCCAGTGGTACTTTAGATTAAAACATTTAGGGTAAAGGATGCAGTGCCAAAGCCATGCTTTGGTTTATTTTAGGAAAAGTGAGAAAAATATGGCAGTAAAAATTTGTAGTTAAGCCTTCCGTTAAAAGCAGCTTCGGTAGAATATGCATCAACTCTGTAGAGTAGGGGAGACAGACATCATTCTCAGTCCATGTCTTAAATCCCAGCCAGAGACATGTATTGCATATTGAAGAACAGGTACCATCCCCCTATTTTACAGTAAAGTCTCTCTGCTGGACTGTATATACATTTGCCTGACTTTTCAGTGGGTCAGAGCCACATGAACAGAGACCTGAGCAATGTAAAAGACCAGGCCAGCCCTGGATCTGGATGATGTGTCTCCAAACAGCCTTCTAGCAGCAGAGATTCCAAATTTCCATCAAGGAGAGATTCCTACACATACCCTGGCAGGCTGTTCTCTGTTTCACCATCCCAGCAGGCAGAAATCATTCCTCAATATCCAACTGAATCTTTCCTTCCTGTAAATATCAGCCAATTTTGAATAACATACAAAGAAGTAAATGATTAATTGCCTTCTTTTTGTTATAACCTCACTGTCCCAAAACACCAGTGAGGCCTCTAGTTCTCTTATTTAATATGAAAGCAAACAAATTACTAAAACCTTTCATTGTAGGTGACATTTGTCAAGTCCATGCTTTTGCTTGCTGTTCTCCTCTGAATTCCCACCAATTTGCTTCCATCTCTCTTAGCGCAGCTAACCAGGGCTGGATGCCATGCAGCAGCTACCTCCCCTTCATTGCCTGCTAGAAATATCAAATCCCACTGGGATGGCAGCTTCATTTTTTGAAGCACCACTGCATTATTTTTTCTTTCCACCAGGATACCCAGAAATTTGCAGACACTTTTCTGTGGTGCTGGTAACCAGGCAGATATTTCTATTCTGTTCATCCCTTGACTTCTTCAGGAGGGAAGCACGCTACACTTGTCCTCAAATTTAGATATATTTATCTACAAATATAAGCTATGGATGCCCAGTTTCTCATTGTCTTTTTTTGAATTTTTTCTTGTTTCTACATCATGTCAGAAATAAAAAGAGTGGACATAAAATTGCACATGTTCAACAATGCTCAATAATAAGGCACTGAGCATTGTAGAAATGAGCATATTTGATTTAATCAAAATAAGTGTTGTAGGAAAATCACATAGGTTTAATTTTTGAAAAGCTATTAAGTTTCAAATTAAATGGAAGATTAAAATAAAAATCAGCTTTAGCTGTAAGTGGAGGCTAAATTTGGTCAATTTTTGTTGTTTATCTGTGCATAAAGTCCTTGCATGTACCATTTGACAAATCCTCTAATAAAATACTTGCTGCAATCAGGTGAAGTAGGTTATTAATGGTTCTAAAAAAGATATACAGGATTGCCTCATCCTGAGGCAATTAAGTCTGTGAAGCAAGTGTGTTTAATATCTCTGGGGGCCTGACTGGAATGAAACAGGTGATCTTTCTACAATTGCCATTGTCTCATTTAGAATTTTCCTAATTTTTTTTTTGTTTTAATTGAAGAATGACTCCTTGCTTTATATCCCTTCTGTTAAGACTCCAATTTGGGGACTTTCAAAAGCTGCATGTGCCACCTTAAAAGGAGAGTGGAAAATTTTAACAACCACTGAAAAACAATGCCGTGTTTCTTGCAAAGTCCTACTACCCCACATGGAAGAGGGCAGTTCAAATTTATTCTCAGTCTCCTGACTCAGGCTTTGCAGCCCTGCTCTCAGCTCCCACATTAGGTCAGGGCAGTACAGACCTCCTTGCCTTGAGTCACCTTCTCAACATAAGCAGTTTACTCGCACCACCTGCTACATCCCTGCATCTTCTGTGCTTCCCTGAGGGGCTTGGGGCTGACATATGAAGGGACAGGGAGTCGAGTCACCACACAGCCTTCCTGCCCAGCTCTCTGATACATCTTCATTTCAAATAAATGCTGACTTAAATACAGACCTCTACTCTCACTTATGGATACCCAGCGTCAGGCACTTGTGTTTTAAAAACAAATGCTTTACCATTGTATGTTTTCCGAGGGATACATTGTGTACACATCAGGGTGCTGTTTGGCCCATTGCTATAAAATCTTGTATTTTTCATTTCTCCTTTTTTTCTCTGCTGTGTTCTTTCTTCCCCTGGATTTATTAGAGGGGATGGTTTGTGGAGGTATGGTTAATTACTAGAGCTTATGGCCTGCTGTGATTGAAAGCTGATCTCACCAGTTTGGGGTCTGCGTTATATTTATTCTGTATGTAATTAAATCTGAATACCATAACTATGCATAATGTTGGAAAATAATGAGAAACTTTTTTTTCTTTAGTGAAAACACATCTGAAAGGTATTTTCTTCCTGCAGTACTGAATTTCTACAGAACACTTTGCACTTTACACACACAAACAAGCAAAAGCCGAAAAGGACATCAGGTCTATGATTTAGACGAAAACAAATGTTTGTTTAGCAGATCTGTGTGATCCATTAAAAATATAGAAGGAATTCAAGCAAACTGTGATAAAGGCTATCCATAGATCTTAAGGTATTCATAACATCACAGACATACTAAAGGCATGCAGAAAAGTGCCAGCACAGCAGGGTGAACATGAACATCACATCCTAGAAACAGCAGCATCCAATTGAACACAGGAGATTTGGCTGGGAAGTCCCTCACATAAAACAAGTTGTGGGAGGCCAGGCCACTGCTCTTGACTATAGGGATCAAAAATTCTCCTGATTTCCTTACCTAAGGAGGAGGGAATCAGACTGATACGGGAGAGGAGATCAGACACTGTTTACACTGAGATAAATCAAGCAGAACACTGCACAGCTCGCTGGACCATACCAGAATTAGGCCAGACATATCATATCTAGAGGCTCAATTTACTTTTTTTTTTCTCTACTATACATAAATCTGTAGCCTGCCACGGTCCTTGTTGTTCATCAGTGACAGTGAACTGAAAACAAAGGCCTCTAGAACACCCCTAGAATAGCAGAAATCTTTGTCCACAAACCTATCTCATTGCCTTTAAAAATAGCTGACATTGGGGGGGGGAAGTGGAAGGGAACTTGGTATCTGATCTAATGTAAGGAATGATACACTCAATAACACTCCAAAACTGTGTGTGCAAGCCAAACCAGAAATAACTTGATCAAATCCAGTCTTTCACCATAACAAAGCAAGCCAGTCTTAAGGCACACCAGTGGTGATAAGAGATTACTTTTAAGGTTTAAGAGAAGTAACAACATAGAGGGGAAATAAATAAATAAATAAAAACCTTTTCCTAAAGAAAAAGGGCATCCACCACTCCCCTTCCCTAAAAGTATTGCGTGTAGGGCAAGAATAAGCCGAGTGAAAATTTATTGAACAACCAGTGTACGTGAAGTAAGAGAGTTCCTAAAAAAATTATTTTGGGAGAACCTTGCTGTCTAGAAAAGTCATTTTGCTTTGTCCCCCACCCCAAACAGTAAAAAACAGACCTGCCAGTATGAGCTACGGAGAACATCACAAAGCATTAAATGCAGAGGCGTTGCATTACTAACAACTTTGCCTTTTTGAAATTGAGCCATCATACCTAGTGCCATGGTTGCTGAAGGAATGCTTTTCAAGGAAGGAAGCAATCACCAAACTTGTGTATCTGACATAGCAGCACACAGCGATTTTCTTTCCTTGCCCAGTGGCAGATATGTAACCAAGTGTAAATACTTGAGCAGTCTGTGGATCAAAAAGCAAAATAAACCAGCCGTTGCATGACAAAATTAACTGTGCAGGTGTCAGCAAGACTGTTTGCACCAGCCATCACCAGCACTTTAATAGAACCAGATGTACCAGCTACTTCTGTTTTCCAACAAGCTTAGTTTCATGTGGCACAAAAGCCAGCAGCAGCTCAAAAAACATAAGCACCCATACACATGCACCTCATCACATGTTTCTGCAGCAATTATATGCTGGGATTTGCTATGGTTACTTTTAGCTACATCTGTGGTATATGGGCCTGAGACAATTATCAAAATAAGAAATTCTTTGCTGAACTCCTACAACTTATTATTCTTTTTCCTTCATAAACTGTCTAAAAGTGGATGATCCAGGAATTCTGCTGGGTTGTTTTGGGGTTCGGTTTTTTGGGGGTTTTTTGTTTGGTTGGTTTTTTGCCACAGTGCTCTGAAAAGCTGTTGTTCCTTTATCACTAACTTCTGAACTATACCATTTTATGGTGATTTCTCACAAGAGGTTATCTGCTCTTCACCAAACTGGGTATGAGCCTTGGACTCAGGAGAAAAGCCTGGAAAGGACAAGCTGCAGCTTGCAGCCTGTGGAAACGAGGAGCATGCCCAAGCTCCAGCTTGCAGCCTGTGCCATAATCCTCATCAGCATGACTGTGTGCAAGCACAAGCCCTTTCCCATCTCCCCTCCACTGGTTTCATCATGGCATGCATCAGCCATGTTTGCTGTCTGAATAATCAGAGACCAGAACCCCAAGGAATCTCAAGTAGAGTATTTGCCCCAGAGGTTGGGCATATGCTATTGCTCCCTCATGAATGCATGACTTAAAGTATAAAAAAAGCACTGGGCATGATTACTGCTTCTATTACAGCAGGCCTGGAGAGCTCACTTGCCAGACGCCTTCAGACATCCCATCTATGTAGCCAAGGCTTTCACCCCAGCTACTTGCTGCACCTCAGGGTGACATTGCACTAGAACAGAGATCTTTCTAATCAGACTTCTCTACAATTTGTAGGCTGAATACAGAAAGGAGGTTTCCCCTTTATATATCTACAGATCCCCCAATTTTTTCTTTTTTTTTTTAGTGGTGAACTTGTTCACATAATCTTGTTAAATAACTAATGATAGGTGGTAGCAGAGAGGTTGAGGTACCTTATTCCCAGCTACACAAAGTATCATCCTGTATCATATTTTAATTTGCACACCAGATTTTCCTCTTTGTTATCACAGAAGACTACTTATACAAACACACACGAAAAAGGAGCCCTTTCCCATAGGTGTCTGTACAGGTAAAATCCAATCACAAAGACTATTTTTTAGACAGAAAGCTATGAGATTTCATAAGATCAACAAGAGAGAGAAGTTCTTGGTATATGAAAGCAAAAATGTCAGTATTCATCCTCCATAATAACAGTAATTCCATAAACTGTAGGGTTTATATACAAGTTATACAGACAATGCGATTCCAAAAAAAAAAAAGCCAAAGAAAGAAAAAAAATTAGTTAGGACAAAATCACAAATATGCTGAAAGTCCCTCAACACCACCACTACCTTGCATGCAATAATTATGTTGTCATTTGTGCTCAGGGAGAACAAACAAGAAAAAGATACACAACTCTGACTCCTCCAATGAAAATGTTTGTTCAAGGAACATCAAGTAGAAAACATTTTCACCAATCTTATTGTGCCCCAGAGAAGCTGTAAGCAGCAGAGCAGACATTTACACTTGCCAGAACCCCATTCTAAATGACCTACTCAATAAAAATGACTGTCTGGCATTGTAATTGCTGTACTGCTCATTTGCTTGTGTTTATCTTCTTAAAACACATGCGTGGCAAACTTTTCAAAATGAAATTACCACAGGTAGAGTATGTTCTTTCTGTCATGAAGCTAGTGTCCTGGATACTTCCATGGAGCAAATGGGACTGAAATACGTAAGTCTTACTGCATTTTGTTAAAAAAGCTGAGTGTTTCCTGAATCTTAAGGTAAATGACATTTTAAAGCTCTGGCATAATTAGATGTGAAAAGAAGCAACATGCTGATGAGTCATGCATATTGTATTTATTTTATACAGCACTCCTCCCAATCAAATTTTTGCTTCTAAATTAGCAATCTTATAATACATGGGTTTGTTCATACCTGCATCTTATTTCAGCTTCCCTCAAGCCCAAAATGGCAATAATGCATTGGTTTAGGGTTGGGGGCTATTTTTATATAGTAACCTCTGTGACTGAGGCTGCTAGACTCAACTTTTTATTTCTTTTCAATGAAAGCTAAAAAGTTAATGCACAATTGTGCAAGAAGAAGAAGGGGAAATGCTGTAGCAAAATCCTTACCCACCAACCCGTGAAATACACAAAGCTTTCTTCACGTCCACTGTTTAAGCAGAACCCCCACAATAATTTTGCTTCAGAGTTTGCATAAGAAAATGGCACAATATCTCAAACTTTAAAAGATACAATATGTTTGCAAATTATTTCCATAAGTATGTTAGTAAATGAAAAAAAAAAAGAGTTTAAATCAAAGCAGAGGAAAGAGTGGGAGTTCTTCACCAAACAGCTTGTTTCCCAGTAGAAAAAGTGTTTTCAGGTTCATATAAGCAAAAAATCATTTTAAAATCTACAACTGTACCCAGCCCTACCAGGTGTATATATCTGAAATATTGTTGCTCAAGGGAAACACTTGGATGACAACTAAATTCCAGGAAAGAGTGCTGTAGTGTTGTGTTCTGCTTTCCATTAGAAGTAGCTCCTTCCGTATTTCCCACCACCCCCTCACTCTTCCTCCACTACTTTGGGAAATTGAGCTCCAAGCTAATACTTTTTTTTTTTCTTAGCCAGGAAACCAGAGTTAAGTGAAAGCTGTTTGTTTGATTTCAGAGTCATACAGGTGTAAAAACAGATGAATTCTCAGCATTTGGGCTTGTGCTGAATCTTGTTCCTAGTGGTTTGGTAGGAATTAAATTTAAGAGGCATGGACATTTTGAATTAAGATACACTGACATTCAGAACTGTTAGCACCCATGCTGATTTCAAAAGTTAGATCCTTGCTCATTTTGGGAAGGCAGTCACCTCCACAGCAAAAAAGTTTCTTAACTTAGGGATGTCCCTGCATATGGTCCAAAACAACCTCAGTGATGCACATATTAGTTGGGGAACCTCACAGCTTCAACTCTGAGTTGGAGTTGCAGTACCCAGTCCCCCCACCTTGCAAAGTTCACTCTTTCACTTAGCTTGTCTTTTATCACTTAATATGGTAAATACATAATCTAATACTTAAAATGCTCCCTCTGCTGCCAAAACCTGTCTTAGTATTCTCAAAGCTGGTCGCACTTGCTGGGAGCGACGTCAGGAGAACTGTATGCACTCTGAACCTCTTCCCCTCAAACGTACTGATGCTACACAGTTGAGTTCTTTGACCCTATTTTTCTTTAGTGCCAAACCCAACATTTCTCTTACCTGAAATATACGGGATACAACTAGACAGGTTGAAGAATGACTCTTCTACCTCAAGGCAGGGTCTTCACACTCACATCATCCCTAGCAAAGGCTTGTCTGGTTTCTTTGCTATGGGTGGAGATACCGAAAGCTCCAGAGATCAGTTCCAGCATCCAGCTCTCCTTGCAGCTGGAAACCTTAATCTACCTTTGCCCCAAATCCCCTTTGCTGTAATTTAAGCCCACTCTATATTCTGCTGTCTTCTGCAAAGAAAGCATTTAATCCTTTTCTTTACCAGTAACTTCTATATTAAGAAGTTCTTCTAAGCTTTGTGCTCTCTACACTAAATATTTTTGTGCTGTCTTCCCTCACAAACCATGCCCTATACCCATGGTCAAGCTTGCTGATTTCTTGTACTATTCCTTTATTTTTCTTCATTTATAGCCCCTATCTAGGCTACCCATCAGTAACCTACCAGCTCTCCTCCCTACCTTAGCAGGAGTATCTAAAAGGAAGCAGCAGTGCTCTCACATACATATAGCCATGGGCCAGACCCACAGGTGATATAAATTGGCACAGGTCTGTACTTAATTAAAGGACTATGTAAGTTTAGAGGAGGTGTGGCACCTTGCTTTGTTGTTGCTTTAGGAAAGATGCCGTGAAGACTAGGTCTTCCCTTTGTTTCTTTATAAGAAATTGAGGGGGGTTGGTGGGGTGGTATTTAGGAGGTTTTTGCATTGTTGAACTAAAGAACACCTGAGAGGCGATCCAGGGTGTGCAGAGGACAATTTAGCATTGTCTTTCTGCTCTGATGAATTTCTTAAAGTAAAACAAGCAGCACCATGTTACGTCCTCGCAGAAAAGGAGCTGGTTTTCCACGCGGAGAAGAGCTTCCTCACTGAAAGTCCGAGAGCTAAAGGGAGCTGTCCCCAGCTGGTCAGCGCCTTGTAACGTTTAGGAGGCGGAAGGTCTTTCCGGGGAGGAAAAGGCACTACGATAGGTGCTGCGCAAAAAAAAAAAAAAAAAAAAAAAAAAAGCAAAAATAAAAAAAAAAAAAAAACAGAAAAAAAAAAAAACAACAAATGTGAAGTCAGATACGACGTAACCTGCTTGAATTGTGCTGCCCAGTCAAGACCCCGGGGGCCGTCGTACCCGCCCCGACGGGGCTGCCCGGAAGATCGCTGCTCGGCGGAACCGGGCGCGCCCCGCGAGCGGGCGGTCCGAAGAAGGGCCGCCATAGCCGAAGATGAAATCCGAGAAAAAGCGTTTCTCTCTCCTCGCTTACTAAAACTTTACGTCAACTCAGTTGAAAAGTAGGTTAATTAGTAGTGTCTGACAGAGCTCCCCAGCAGTGACTTACTTCAGGTGCCGCGCATTACTGCTACTCTGCTGAAAGAGGCTTTGTTTTCACCTAGCCTTGTAGCCTCGAGTGTCTGAATATTGAGTAACTCTGGGTATTTGATTTCTTTGAAATACACTCGCATTATTATAATAAACTGTATCCTTTAATCGAGTTATTTTTTATGTAATTAAAATGTTAACAGCACTTTGGTACTAGAAACGAAGTAATTTATCCTTTTACCATCAGAGCTATCCCATGTCACTCAGAGAGGAGATGTGGTTGCAAGGAGAGACTGGACATGGTTAGCAAACTCCCGCATAGGGACTTATCCCGGGCAGGGTATTTTTTTCTTTTAGGAAAGACTGAAACATTTACATTCCTGAGGGGGTCGTGGCGAGCTTGGCCGAGCCCCAGCCCTAGATCTGGCCATACGAAGCCAAAAAAACTTCCACTTGAGAGGATGCCGGGGAAATCGCCCTTCACCAGGCCAGCCTCCATCCTCCCTCCCTGGACCTGCAGACTGGTGTGACGCTGGCAGGGCCCGACTTGTGTCGCGACAGACATAATGCCGGGATGGAGGTGAGAGGCACTAACAAGGCGGGAGCCTCACAGCTTTCGGAGGTGAGCGCTGCCCTTCCGCGGGCCTGCAGGACGGCCGGGCCGCGCTGGCCTCAGCCAAGGCGAGAGGCGCTGCGCGAAGCGTTGTGCCTAACGCTAACCCCGGGTGCGTTCAACTTTTCAGAGGCTTCTGCTGCAGTTAAAATTTTTTTTAGCTTTTTTTTTACTTTTTTGTTTGTTGGTTTGTCATTAATTGAATAAGGACACGCAGGGGAAAGCATGCAGAGTACTGGTAATCGTGGGATTAAGCACGGAAGAAATTAAGACTAAATTGCTGCGCGTTCATTCGCACGGCTCAGTCATTGCTGTGCACAACTACCCAGCCCTGAAGCATCCTACGCAGCAGGTTTCTCCCTTCTCCTGTGGTTTCTCTGAAAGTCCGCAGAAAAGGCACTCCTCTCCCTGAGACCCCCAGCAGCCAGGGAAACCCTACCTCTGCCCCTCTTCTGTGTTCTGCCCCTTCTCCTGTGTTAGGGAGAAAACGGCAGGTCTGCCTCTGACAGACTTCGCTGTTTTGCTGTCCCCTTGTAACGACAAAGTGCAGGGCGCAGCTGCTCTCGGAGGAGGAAACCTCACGGTGAGATCTCCTGCACCAGATGGGAATGTTATTTCAGGGTGAGGAGGCAGCGGCCAGGGCCGGCGGAAATCTCCGCAGAACAGCCTTTGAAACTCTGCGGGAGAAGGCGGAAGAGGGGTCGGGACACAGGGTGCACCCGCGGCCTCAGGGAGGGGCGGGAGTGCGCTTCTCTCAGCAGAAAGACCCGCAGCCCGTTCAGAGCCCTTCTTCTTCTCCGGTACAGACAAGCGGTGCAAAAGCCAGGAGCAGGGTTCAGCTATACCTGCCTTTTCTGCTTAGCTTAAGGCACGCCTTTGGTGTGGGAAGAAAGGCTCGTCAGCGGCTCGCTTTTGAAGCCCTGGGCCCCACCTTGATGCGGTTTTCTCTTCCCAGTGTTCCCTGTAAAGCCGAGCAAAATCAAGCCCAATTGTCTTGATCTGATCCAAAAGATATACCAGACCAACTCCGATCTCAGCAGAAATGTCCTTGTTTCAATTTCCTCTAGTCTATTGCTTTTTCTTCTCAGGCAGGCAGCCGTGCAGCCACCGTTTTAATGTGCGGGGTGAATTGTAAGGTCATCAGGGGTTTCCTGTGCTCTAGGAAACTTTTTACTTTTTGTCTGCAAGGGGGTGAACTAGAGAGGTCCCCAGCCAATCCCTTTCCCATTAAAACATTTGTAATTTAGCCTCTGCCTGTTGATTTTACCTAACTGTGACGGGGCGGGGTTACTGGAAAGAAAATGCCTCTCAAAAGAAAAAAAAGAGGGGGGGGGGGGAGGAGGAAGTTTAAAAGAGCCCTAACCACCGAAAAAAAATATATATACTCCTTTAAATGGCCAGGTTGAGAGGACTGGGTTCTGCTCTGCTGCAATTACAGTCTTACCCGCGTTATTTATACCGTACTCTCCAAAGCTTGCAGGCTTCATGGATGAGAAGCAGAGTGTTCCTGGAATCGTTTCAGAACGTGTTCTGATGTGCAGATAAACTTCTGGAAAGTATCTGACGACTGTGCCCGAGTGTGCTGACCCGCCTCCCAGTAATGGGAATAAAGCGATCGCGTTCAACTTAAAGAAAGCCGCAGAACTTAATTAATCCGATGCTTTAATGGTTATAGAATCTGCAAAACACTAGTATTAATTTAGGCACTGGCATCTGGTTTCACTGAAATTCATGTCGAATGTGCAAACTACACCAATGCTCCCAGCCGCTCCCCGGGAGGCCCGGGGGGAGCAGGCGCAGCGCCTGGGAAGGTGTCTTTCCAGGGGCCAGCAGCGCTCGGAGGTGCGAGCTCACCCTACAGCCGCGCCAAGCCGGCCACGCAGGGCCCGCTGGAGCCCGCATCCGGCAGAGCACCCTCATCGTTCCCCCGCCGGACTCGGCCAGGACCGGAGGGCCCGGTCCCCTCGTGTCTAATCGATGGGCTTTTAGCACGACGCACACGTGTCCCCGGGGCCGCTTGTCCACGCTTCCAAAATCACTGAGTTGTGACTCGAGTCGGGTCTTTCCGATTGTGAAATCTTTGCTTTAAGACAAAGAGTCTCCTTAAATCATGAGAATGACAAACTTGAAAAAGAAAATTGGTAATGTTAATAAATGGAGTTTACTGGGAAGGTGGCATTTAAAACAGGGTAAGATGTCCCAATTTTAATTTTCGCTGGTGAAACAAGACAATAGTGAAAGGCCACAGATGCGACGAGTTTTATTAAATATTTGTACTATTTTGGAAGATAAACCATAACTCATCCGCACTAAAATTTAACGACTTCGATTCATCAGAAAAGTTTGCGCTTGGACCCTGCTTCAAAGACAGAACAACAACTCCAGTGACAGACTATAATGATTTCCCCCCTCTGATTTGCAGTGGGTTGGTGTGTTCTTGTGCCCAGACCGAAGATTCATATTCAAATCCCGAAGTCATAAAACATAGGCTTTCGCATTTGTCTTTTCCAAACCGAAACTTGACTAAACCAGAATCCAGGATCAAAAGCGCCCAAGAGCTATCACTTTCTCAGGGGACCTGCAAGCGCCACTTGCAGCATAGTTACCCTGACAATATTGAGGGCAATTTGGGCAACATCGGGCAACACGTGTTGTCCCTGGGAAACTGGGTTGTATTGTTTCTCCTGAGGTTTCTCTGTCAGATCCGGTTTAACAAAAATTGTGCTCCAAGAAGATTCTCGGGTAAGGAGAGCCAGGCGCAGTATTGAACATATAGGATGAGCAGAGTTGGGGGGAGGAGTGTTTGCTCGACTTGAGGCTCTGTTGCTGCTTCCTGCATGACTTTGCATGTCGATTCCCTCCCCTTCCCATCTCTGCCCCCTCCGCCCCCCCTCTTTTAACTATAATTAACTTCTTTTTTTTCTTTTTTCCAGTGACATTAAACCAAGAAAGACAAGTGTCGAACTAAAGGCGCGTTCAAGGTCTTGGTGCCGGCGCTTTGCCTGCGTTAAGTGCGGCATCGCTCCCTGAATGTGCGTCCTTTCCTTGGGAAAAGGTGGCAGGAGAAGGTGATGTCTTTTCACGCGGCAGTAACTGTCTTCCCCAAGGGAGAAAAATACCTCGAAGACAGCCCCGAGTCCCCAGCCCTGTCGACATGGCCGGGGCAGCTTAGCCCTGGCATCTCTCTTCCCTGTCAGAAAAGGTTTGGGCTTTTTCACTGAAAGGGGTGTTCCCGGCCCTATCCTGAAGTATTCTTACCCAGTGCCTTATGTACGCACAGAGGACCGAGCCGGCAGAGAACAGCCCGGCCTGTGTTTATTCTCCAGACTTGAAAAGAAACCGGCTCGTTGCTTCTTGATCTTTTCATTTCCTTTCCCTGGCCTGGGAGGAATCCCCTTGCCCACTCACACGTTTTAAACCGTGTCCGCAGAACTCCGACTAACCCTAGATCTGTTTTTTTAAGCGTGTTTAAGCTGCAGAATTTGCTGACACATAAATAAGCCATCAAGGCTCTCGGAAGCTCATGAATCTTTGACTGAAGTATATGTGGGGACTTACACACTTGTTCCACGTCGTGATACTTTAAAAACTTTCACAAAGACGACTCTGGACAAAAAGCACCTCTGTTTAACAAGATAATTCTTGCTTTCAGTTTTATTTCTATTTTCAACTTCCTACTCTTTTGTCCCGTGACATGGCGCTTTTTTCCCCCTCGGGGACTCCTTTCTCTTCTTTCTCCCCTCCTATTCTGAACTGTTTTACAGCCCTGCTTTGTTACTGTCAGGAAAAAATGTCTGGAGAGCCCTGTCTCCTAAAGAAGGAACAGAAAAGGGAGGACTGGAACTGCAATGTTGCCTATGCATGCAGAACATCCCAATCTGTTTTTGTGCATTGAGTTGGGGAGAGGGCAGCAGGGAGCGTGCACCCAGGCTCAGGCCGGACAAAGGGAGGCCGGACAGCTGCATACCAGCCACAAAAGATTCACTCTTCTGTCAACTCTGTTTACTTAGTGTTGTTTCTGACCTCTGTGCTACACTTGTTGCTAATACATATGCTTATCAAACCATTTTAATTGGCTTTCTTCATAACATTAGTCCCAGCGCTTTTTCTCCCCTACATGTGTTTCCAAACAACTTAATTGACTTCGGTAATATTCACCTTCTTGGGCTCTAACCAACGGGGCTTTCCCCCCACGCTTCCCGGTCTCCGGGAAAAGGCCCAGTGGTGTCTGCACGGAGAGAGCTTCACCTTTCAGAAAGGGCTGCCGGGCAGGGAGACGCGGGGGCAGCCCGCGCCCCCAGGTGACAGCCATGTCCCCGGGGCCTATTCGGCTGGCGCACAGGGCGCGGGCCGCGAGCCATGCAGCTGCTACCGGCAGGCAGGCGAGCTGCCCACCCCGGCCATATTCTGAACGTGGCTTTGCTTTGGTTTATGGAGCTCGGTGGGCTGTTTCCAGCTCCCGGAGACCCGGCACTACCCTCGGAGCTGCCCACCGATCGGCCCTGACCGGCAGCGCCAGGCTGAGCGGGAGAGCACGGTCTGTGGACACTCTGCTCAGACAAAGCCTCCCCACCTGCCGCAGGTAGATCCGCGGAGTCGGGGCCACCCCGCTCCTCCACCCCCCACGGACACCCTGCTTCCAGGGCAGCCCGGCCGGCAGGGAGGCGATGGGAGCCCTGGGACCGCCGGGATGGGGTGCAGGCGGTGGCAGGAACAGCCAACCTACCCTCTCCCCTGTTCGAATCACTGAGCACCACTCCCCGCAGCCTTCACCCTCCATATTAATCGCTTCAGTTGAGTCTTCTCCCCCCATTTTTATTTTTTAACAATTTCGTAATTAATTGTTGCACTCCGTTTTGTAATGGAAACAATCCTACGAGGCCGGATGGTTGTTATGATTTGCTTTCTTTAGCGTTTCTCCCCCTTCACGAGCATTGTTCCAGTGACTGTCTGGGCTCAGATATGATGTTGGGACAGCGCCTCCCTTGAAATGGAAACAGAGGCCTGAATAAAGAAGGGTGGAAAAAAAGTACTTTGTAGTCTGCATCGTCCATCTTTAATTCAGAGACGCATCTATACTCCTGGGAGCGCCGCCTTTGATCTCTTTGATTTTTACACCAGATCTGTTATGGACTAAAATTCCTAGGTTTTCCATAGAAACATCTCCATTCCTTCGGGATATTGATGTTTTCTTCTTCCTAGGGGTTATGATATGGTAAATCA